>CM050425.1:18827578-18973913 GCA_027564155.1 Gymnocypris eckloni scoliostomus | reverse complement strand
GAAATCCCACGCTGACGCTGCGATCATCAGGGCTGACTGCTCTCACTGCGAGAGTTTCAGTCTTGCCTCTCTGCGCTCGCGGATAGCTTTCTTTTCAGAGAGCGGCTCCGCCCCTCGCGCCCTCCCGTTTTCTTCCTCTCAAGGACCTGTGAGGAAAAAACAGCAGGATTCGAGCGGCCAGTGACAAGCGAGCCCACGTCGGCTCAATGCCCGCGTGCCTCGAGATGGATGACAGCCTTTCTCTGGTGGCTTCAGACGCAGAGGAGCTATCGGGCTCTGTGACTGACCCCGCCCTCTTGCCGCTGTCCTCTTCATGCAACTCCAGACTCAGAATGGATGAGGAGCTCATCCGTATCATGACAAAGGCTGTCAATGTGCTCGGGCTCGAGTGGTCTCCACCTGATGAGCCGTCTCGCAGGCTGGACGAATGGTTTCTCCCGGGGTGCCATCAAGCCCCCCGCCAACGCTCATCCCCCTTCTTCCCTGAAGTCCGCGACGAGCTCACTAAATCGTGGCGCACCTCTACACGTCTCGCATCCATCTTTCTGCTTCCGCTGCCCTCACCTCCGTTTACGGCGCTGAAGAGAAAGAATACGAGCGCCTGCCCCTCTGGGTGAGTCCGTGGCCACGCATCTCTGCCCGCCCATGACTATTGCCAAGGACCATCAAATCACGCACAGACAGCGAGCAGCCAGTGGCCCATTGGTTTGTCTCCTGTATTGACTGCATAAACCACCCAATCACAACTCGCTATAGAAGGAGTGATGAAGTATATTGCTCCTATATAAAGATCAATTCACCCCTCCCCACTTCACCTTTGCGTGAATTACGTCTCAAAATGACAGACCAAAGTGCAAAGGTGGTGCTGAAAAGCTCTGGGAAAAGATAATTAAAAGTTTGGAGGCGGATGCCGCCAAATGTGCAAAAATTACATATATTTTTACTGCTGCAGTAGCCTCTACTTCGACAGCAGTGCTGAAAGCATGTGCAACAACAAGAGCCTGAGCAGGTGCCGAGCCATGATGAACAGGCTTGTTGCTCTGTTGTAAGTGATGAGGGCCAGAGCAGGGACAAGGAGGAGAAGGAGGAGGAGGAGGAGAAGGAAAAGAGGATAGTTGAATTGGTAAGAAGAAGCTTCATTATAATGGAGGAAGGAGAGAGGTTACCTCTCCCAATGTTTAGGCTTAAACTACTGGTTAGTTCCTAAAGTAGTCATAACTTTGACTGACTATTATAACATATTATTAACTAGATAAAAAAGTTTGTGAACAAACTTTAAGTTGGCTTGAGAAAGCCGGACCAGAAAGTTTTAAAAAGTTTGTAAAGTTTAAAGAAGTTTTAAAAGTTTAAGTTTTAAAAGTTTTAAAAGTTTAAGTTTTAAAAGTTTTAAAAGTTTAAGTTTTAAAAGTTTTAACAGTTTTAACAGTTTTAAAAGCTTAAATGTGATAGATAGATAGATAGATAGATAGATAGATAGATAGATAGATAGATAGATAGATAGATAGATAGATAGATAGATTGGGTCAGATTATAGATTAGTAGCATGTTGCTAGCATGATTTTAGCATTATTAGCATGTTGCTAGCATGATTAGCATGATTTTACCATGATTAGCATGTTGCTAGCATATTGCTAGCATGTTTTTAGCATGATTAGCCGGTTTGCTAGCATGTTGCTAACATTATTAACATGTTTTGCTAGCATGAGTTTAGCATGTAGCTTGCATGATTAGCATGTTTCCAACATGATCAGCATGTTGGTAACATGTTCATAGCATGATTAGCATATTGCTAGCATGTTGTTAGCATGATTAGCATGTTGATAACATGATTTTAACATTATTAGCATTTGCTAGCATGATTTTAGCATTATTAGCATGTTGCTAGCATGATTTTAGCATGATAAGCATGTTGCTAGCATGTTGATAGCATGTTGCTATCATGATTTTAGCATGATTAGCATGTTGCTAGCATGATTTTACCTTGATTAGCATTTTGCTAGCATGTTGTTAACATGATTAGCATGTTGCTAGCATTTGCTACCATGATTAGCATGTTTGCTAGCATGTTTCTAGCATGATTAGCATGTTGGTAGCATGTTGATATCATGTTGCTAGCATGATTTTAGCATGATTAACATGTTGCTAGCATGTTGCTAACATGATTAGCATGTTTGTTAGCATGTTGCAGGCTTGAATAGCATGTTGCTAGCATTATTAGCATGTTGCCAGCATTTTTGTAGCATGTTGCTAGCATGATTTTAGCATGATTAGCAGGTTGATAGCTTTATTAGCATATTGCTAGCATGTTTTTAGCATGTTGCTAGCATGATTAGCATGTTTCTAGCATGATTTTAGCATGATTAGCATGTTGATAGCATGATTTTAGCATGATTAACATGTTTGCTAGCATGATTTTAGCATGATTAGCATGTTTAGCATTTTGTTAACATGATTGTAGCATGATTAACATGTTGCTAGCATGATTAACATGTTGCTAGCATGTTGATAGCATGTTGCTAGCATGATTTTAACATGATTAGCATGTTGCTAGCATGTTTTGCTAGCTTGATTAGCATGTTGCTAGCATGTCTGCTAACATGATTAGCATGTTGTTAGCATTAGTGGCATGTTGCTAGCATGTTTTTAGCATTATTAGCATGTTGCTAGCATGATATTAGCATTATTAGCATGTTGCTAGCATGTTGCTAGCATGATTAGTATGTTGCTACCATGATTTTTGCATGATTAGCATGTTGCTAGCATGTTGTTAGCATGATTAGCATGTTTCCAACATGATTAGCATGTTGTTAGCATGTTGCTAGCATGATTAACATGTTGCTAGCATGTTGATAGCATGTTGTTAACATGATTTTAGCATTATTAGCATGTTGCTAGCATTATTTTAGCATGATACACATGTTTGTTAGCATGATTAGCATGTTGCTAGCATGTTGCTAGCATGATTAACATGTTGTTAGCATGTTGATAGCATGTTGCTAGCATGATTTTAGCATGATTAGCATGTTGGTAGCATGTTTTGATAGCATGATTGGCATGTTGCTAGCATGTTGCTAGCATGATTTTAGCATGATTAGCATGTTGCTAGCATGTGTTGCTAGCATGATTAGCATGTTGTTAGCATGTTGCTAGCATGATTAGCATGTTGCAAGCATGTTGCTAGCATGATTTTAACATGATGCTAGCATTGGTAGCATGTTGCTAGCATGTTTTTAGCATGTTTCTAGCATGATTAGCATTGTTGCTAGCATTATTAGCATGTTGCTAGCATGATTTTAGCATTGATTAACATGTTTGCTAGCATGTTGCTAGCATGCTTAGTATGTTGCTAACATGATTTTAGCATTATTAGCATTTTGCTAACATGTTGCTAACATGATTAGCATGTTGTTAGCATGCTTAGCAAGTTACTAACATTGTTGCTAGCATGATTCTAGCATGATTAGCATGTTACAAGCATGATTCGCTTGTTACTAGCATGTTGCTAGCATGATTTTGATAGATTAGAAATAGAATTAGATAGAGTGGAAGCTTAAATTAGTTTGAACGCGATAGAAATAGTACATAGAAGGGAAGTCTTATTGAGTCTAATGGGCTTCAGTCTGTTTAGATTTGAATTTTGACAGTTGGAGTTTGAATAGTCTTGGCTCATCTGAACATTCCGTCAGTGTAAATCTATGGGATTTTTATGATCTTTAATCTTCAGTTTTATGAAAATCATAAGTCTGATCAGTTAGAAAAGATATAGCATACCGAGTCAGAACAGTCTGAAGACCTGGGCTGAGTTTGGAGTCTGTAGAGTTAAAGCTCTACGAGGAGATAGAATTGCAAATTTAGTCTCAGAAGAATAATAATAAGAAGTTTAAATAGGATTTCACTAAGTTGGCTTTCACAAGCCAACTTAACTAGCTATTATTTTGTCAGCAATGCATTTTTGTTGCGAGTCAATTTTTTTTTCGCCTCGGTAATCATCATTTGATAAAGATGATTATATGGTCTAAAATTGAGCCTAGGTGTCATCTAGTGGAAATGTTTGGTACTGCAAAGTGCCCAAACAATATCTAACTGTATTTTTTTTTAGATCAAAATGTAGAACTTGTTCAGTGTATTTATTTTCTTGTAGTTTTAGAGTTGAGAATATTTTTACATTTTAATAAACATATGTAAACTTATGGTATATTCATCATCAGTATTTGGATATTTTAAACCTGAATGAACTGAACATTTATTGTCTTTTCAATTAAAAAAAGAAATTACAACAGCTCCATGCATTAAATGCTGAATAACCCCCTCTGCTCATCACCAGTATGGTAGTGTTTAAATTGCAAGACTTTGGCAGGGAAATGCTTCAATTAATCATCTCTCTATCTAGTCAAGCCAGATTATAGAAGTGAAGGAGAGAGAGGAGGATCAGGAAATAGATTACATTGTTCATCCTGACTCGGCCAAAATACAGTCATTTTTAAAACATCACCCCAGACAAGATGTCATCAAGTTTTGGAACGGGTAGTAGAAGTTGTGAAAGTTATAGGAAAGAGAGGCCTATGCTGATGATACCCAGATCTACCTAGCCTTATCTCCAAATGATTATAGCCCCATTGACTCCCTCTGCCAATGCATTGATGAAATTAACAGTTGGATGTGCCAAAACTTTCTTCAGTTAAACAAGGAGAAAACTGAAGTCA
This sequence comes from Gymnocypris eckloni scoliostomus, assembly GCA_027564155.1. Classification (NCBI taxonomy): domain Eukaryota; kingdom Metazoa; phylum Chordata; class Actinopteri; order Cypriniformes; family Cyprinidae; genus Gymnocypris; species Gymnocypris eckloni. Next base: position 18,969,210 of record CM050425.1, on the reverse strand, counting down.
TTGCATTTGGAAACAAAGATGAAGTTCTCAAGGTGAATGCATACCTTGACTCTAGGGGTCAAACAACTAAAAATCAAGTCAGAAATCTTGGGGTGATTCTAGAGACAGACCTTAGCTTTAGTAGTCATGTCAAAGCAGTAACTAAATCAGCATACTATCATCTCAAAAACATTGCAAGAATTAGATGTTTTGTTTCCAGTCAAGACTTGGAGAAACTTGTTCATGCCTTTATCACCAGCAGGGTGGATTATTGTAATGGTCTCCTCACCGGCCTTCCAAAGAAGACCATTAGACAGCTGCAGCTCATCCAGAACGCTGCTGCCAGGATTCTGACTAGAACCAGAAAATCTGAGCATATCACACCAGTCCTCAGGTCCTTACACTGACCACCAGTCCTCAGGTCCTTACACTGGCTTCCAGTTACATTTAGGATCGATTTTAAAGTACTTTTACTCGTTTATAAGTCACTCAATGGTCTAGGACCTAAATATATTGCAGATATGCTCACTGAATATAAACCTAACAGACCACTCAGATCATTAGGATCGAGTCAGTTAGAAATACCAAGGGTTCACACAAAACAAGGGAGTCCGCTTAGCTATTATGCCGCCCGCAGCTGGAACCAGCTTCCAGAAGAGATCAAATGTGCTAAAACATTAGCCACATTTAAATAAAGTCTCAAAACTCATCTATTTAGCTGTGCATTTGTTGAATGAGCGCTGTGCTACGTCCGAACTGACTGCATTGTATTTTATGTATAATCCTTTTCTATTTAACTGTTTTAAATTTCATTTTAAATCAATTTCTATATCATTTTAAAATTCCTTGTTTTATTATTTTTAACTCCTTGTTTTTATTGCTGTGAATGATTATTTCACTTTCTTTTATGTAAAGCACTTTGAATTACCACTGTGTATGAAATGTGCTATATAAATAAACTTGCCTTGCCTTGCCTAAGCTACAGACAGGTGGAGAATGGGGCTGCATATATGTTGGACATTGACAGCATTGACCATGGATATTTTTTGGAAATTATCATTTTATTGGGAAAGTATGATGTCTGCTTGAAAGAGCATCTAAGCAATGTTTTTGAGAAAAGCCAAAAAATGCATGCATCATGTTGTTTTATGTGTTTGCCTGCCCAGGGACAGCAGATGTAAATTAGCTATCAGCTAACTCTGGCGCAATTACTTTTAATTGTGCATTGTCCCTGTAAAAATAAACAATAAAGTAAAGTAAGTAAGTAGTTTGTTCCAACTGCAGTAAAGACAGATTGTAAGGGCTCCACTGGTTCCAGTGGTCTTTTCCCAAAGGCTGTCTAGGTGATGAGGTCCTCACTGGGGATCTGTCTCTGGGGCTCATCTAGGTGCCCTGGTCTCCGCTGACGTTCAGAGCTGTAGAGGTTGTCTCTAGGTGATGATCCACCATCTGACCTGGATACGGACTGGATCTGTTGACTGCAGTGATCATCTGGGCTGAATAAGGACCGGATCGGGTGGCTAGGGTGACCTCGGAATAAGAAAGCAAAAGACTAATATTAGCATAGATGTCAATCTCCTTATGATGTAACAGGTACATCATGTCTTATGGGAAGTGTTCCCGGTTCCGGTTGAACTAATTAATGCAGCCTAACAATCCTTTAACGGATTTGAATATTAGAAGTGTATTAGTGTGTTAAGTGTATGCCAGGTTAAAGAGATGGGTCTTTAATCTAGATTTAAACTGACCGAGTGTGTCTGCCTCCCGAACAGTGTTAGGTAGATTGTTCCAGAATTTGGCCGCTAAATAGAAAAAGGATCTGCTGCCGGCAGTTGATTTTGATATTCTAGGTATTATCAAACGGCCAGAGTTTTGAGATCGTAGCGGACGTGGAGGACTATAATGCGATAAGAGTTTGCTCAAGTACTGAGGAGCTAAGCCTTTCAGGGCTTTATAAGTAATTAACAAGATTTTAAAATCTATACGATATTTAATACAGAGCCAGTGCAGTGTTGACATAACCGGACTAATGTGGTCATACTACCTGGTTCTAGTAAGAACTCTAGCTGCTGCATTTTGGACCATCTGTAGTTTGTTTATTAAGTATGCAGAACAACCACCTAATAAAGCATTACAATAATCTAACCTTGAGTTCATAAACGCATGAATTAACATTTCTGCATTTGACATTGAGAGCATAGGTCTCAGTTTAGATATATTTTTAAGATGAAAAAATGCAGTTTTACAAATGCTAGAAATGTGGCTGTCAAAGGAGAGATTGCTATCAAATGGCACACCTAGGTTCCTGACTGATGATGAAGAATCGAGAGAGCAGCCATCAAGTGTAAGACAATGTTCTAGGTTGCAGAACCTGATTTTACCAAGTGTGACATGTTCCTGGGTCAACATCTTTGTTGACCCTGGAACAACATTGTTATTAACCAATCAGATTTGAAGAACAAGTTTATAATTTTTGTGAAGTTTAGGCTTACAATCAGCGTTTGGTGCTTGTACATCAGTGTCAATAATCTATAATTTCCTCTGATTTTAGGGATTACTCATGGTTAAGGTTAGGTTTAGGTGTAGGGAAATGGTCAAGATTAAATTTTTGAATTAAAATATTGTTCCAGGGTCAACAATATATGTTGACCCAGGAACACATCTAACTCAGTAAAATCAGGACGTGCGTTCTAGGTTATTACCTGTGTGGTTTTTAGGTCCGATAATTAACACCTCTGTTTTTTCAGAATTTAGTAGTAAGAAATGATTCATCATCCAGTTATTTATATCGACTATGCATTCCCTAAGTTTCTCAATTTGGTGTGTTTCACCGGGCCGTGAAGAAATATAGAGCTGAGTATCATCAGCATAACAGTGAAAGCTAACCCCATGTTTCCTGATGATATTTCCCAAGGGTAACATGTAAAGCATGAAAAGTAACGGCCCTAGTACTGAGCCTTGAGGTACTCCATACTGCACTTGTGATCAATATGATACCTCTATAATTATGAGGATACTACCTTTTCTAGTATCTTTGACAGAAAAGGGAGATTTGAGATCGGTCTGTAATTAACTAGATCTTTAGGGTCAATTTGTGTTTTTTTAATGAGAGGCTTAATAACAGCCAATTTAAAGGTTTTGTGGACATACCCTAATGACAATGATGAAATAATAATAGCCAAAAGAGGATCTATGACTTCTGGAAGCACCTCTTTTAGTAGTTTAGATGGACTAGGGTCTAGCTTACATGTTGTTGGTTTAGCTGATTTAACAAGTTTATACAATTCATCCTCTCCTATAGTAGAGAATGAGTGGAATTGTTCCTCAGGGGATGTATTGTGCACAATTTGATGTGATACTGCAGCTGGCAGTACGAAAAGTAATCGGATCTGGCATTTTTAATGCTTTTCTCTAGGATAGGGTACTTTTCCACCAAGCCATACGAAATACCTCTAGTTTCATTTTCCTCCAGCTGCGCTCCATTTTCCGGGCTGCTCTCTTTAGGGCGCAAGTGTGCTCATTATACCAAGGTGTTGGACTCTTTTCCTTAATCTTCATTAAGCATAAAGGAGCAACCGTATCTAAAGTGCTAGAAAAGAGAGAAATCATAGTTTCTGTACCAATTCACTATCACAACAAATTAAAATATGGTGACATGCTAATCAGCTAATCAACTCAAAACACCTGCAAAGGTTTCCCGAGCCTTCAAAATGGACTCTCAGTTTGGTTCACTAGGCTACACAATCATGGGGAAGATTGCTGATCTAACAGTTGTCCAGAAGACAATCATTGACACCCTTCACAAGGTGGGTAAGCCACAAACATTCATTGCCAAAGAAGCTGGCTGTTCACAGAGTGCTGTATCCAAGCATGTTAACAGAAAGTTGAGTGGAAGGAAAAAATGCCGAAGAAAAAGATGCACAACCAACCGAGAGAACCGCAGCCTTATAAGGATTGTCCATCAAAATCGATTCAAGAATTTGGGTGAACTTCACAAGGAATGGACTGAGGCTGGGGTCAAGGCATCAAGAGCCACCACACACAGACGTGGCAAGGAATGTGGTTACAGTTGTCGTCATAGATGTCTTACCTGGGCTAAGGACAAGAAGAACTGGACTGTTCCCCAGTGGTCCAAAGTCCTCTTTTCAGATGAGAGCAAGTTTTGTATTTAATTTGGAAACCAAGGTCCTAGAATCTGGAGGAAGGGTGGAGAAGCTCATAGCCCAAGTTGCTTGAAGTCCAGTGTTAAGTTTCTACAGTCTGTGATGATTTGGGGTGCAATGTCATCTGCTGGTGTTGGTCCATTGTGTTTATTGAAAACCAACATAACTGCACCCATTTACCAATACATTTTGGAGCACTTCATACTTCCTTCTGCTGACCAGCTTTTTAAATATGCTGATTTCTTTTCCCAGCAGGACTTGACACCTGCCCACACTGCCAAAAGCACCAAAAGTTGGTTAAATGACCATGGTGTCGGTGTGCCAGCAAACTCACCTAGACCTGAATCCCATAGAGAATCTATGGGGTATTGTCAAGAGGAAAATGAGAAACAAGAGACCAAAACATGCAGATGAGCTGAAGGCCACTGTCAAAGAAACCTGGGCTTCCATACCATCTCAGCAGTACCACAAACTGACGAATTGACGCAGTAATTCAAGCAAAAGGAGCCCCTACCAAGTGTCTAGCACATATACAGTAAATGACCATACTTTCCAGAAGGCCAACAATTTTTTTTATTGGTCTTATGAAGTATTCTAATTTGTTGAGATTATGGTTAGGTGGGTTTTTGTTAAATGTGAGCCAAAATCATCACAATTTAAAAAAGAACCAAAGACTTAAACTACTTCAGTCTATGTAAATTTAATTTATTTAATTCATGAGTTTCACAATTTGAGTTGAATTACTGAAATAAATGAAATTTTCCATGACATTCTAATTTATTAAGATGCACCTGTAACTTATACTCTTACTTAAAGGCATGATATTTATTTGTTGTATGCCATGCCATGTAAGATGAGGAATAATCTTTTTATTTTCTTTAACTTTGTCAAACTAACTAGTTTTAAATTGTAACATAAAAACTGATGTGTTGTTTAACGGACGTATCTAATGATTTCTTTTAATGATTAACTTGTAACCAATTATATCTGTTCCGTTTTTTTTTAACAACACTAACTCATCTTGACTGGTTTTTTACGCTTTTCTGGAAAAAACAGTCATTGCTCATTTTACGTGTATGTTTGATGGTTTTTCTTTATATGTGTGTGAAAAAACTTTAATAAAAACTTCCCTTTATACCCATTTAACACAGTTTCACATTTGAAAGTTTAAAGCACATTTCAATGACCCATAAAAAAACATATTTCCCAAAACAGACATTCCTCAGGATCACTGGGATGGATAACCAGATGGGCATTTAGATGGGTGGGGGTGGACACAAACAGGTGTCCAGTTTGGGAGGAGGGGTGGGGGTCGGAATTTTTATGACCCTCATCAATCAACATTTTTGGAGACAAGGTCCTCTATGGTCTCTCTTTTGTCTGATTTAAAATGAATAATAAAAACTGAGATGACAAATATACTTAAGCCAGAAATTAAATTTTACTATGGTAAATGATATGTAAGGGATATGTTCAAAGGATTTTCGAATTTTGGCGCACTTTTTTCTCTATATAATGTTGATATGGTAACTAGTATATACTGTAAATTCTGTTAAGCTATAATGTGTGGAAATATTTAAACCTTAAATATTTAAATATTAAAAATTGTATCTGTTGATTTTCGAAACACTGTAGTGGATATTACTTTATAATTTTTTTATATTGATTGTTACGTCCAAAGACGTATATTTCTGTGTAATGGCTTCATGGTACTGTGTTTTCTTCTGTGGTTGTGTATATCTTCTGCTCTTCTCTGGCTTCTCCTACTCTCCACTCTGGCAGGTAGCCTGATTGCTCTCCCAGCTGCACCTACTTACCACCTTGGAGGGAAGCGGCATAAAAAGCAGAGCACAATTCTCAACGGGGAGAATTCTTCTCCAGAGCATGGTCTGTCTCCTGCCCAGTCCATTTATTGAAGCCGTGGTGCATCTTTTGGGGCTTTATGGTTAACATTCTTTTTTTTTTTTTACGAAGTCACCAATTAATTTCAAATGGCGTAATAGGCAAGTTCGACAACAAAATGTTGATTTGTAGAGGACAAATTGTTAGCTCTACATACAATCAAATTTGCAAAGGACGAGCCCCCAAAATATGTTACGTCCTATCACAAGGGGGTCTAGGGGTTGTTTTACCAGAACGTAACATATTTTGGGATATGTCTCTGGGAGCCGAGTTGCAGCACACATCAGAGTCAAAACATACTGATGTCCTGATTTCGATCTCGGTAGTGGCACAATACAACACAATCCAAAATCAAACGTTCAAACGGCTCTCCCACCACTGGAATAGGATGGAGGGGAGCAGGAGGTATGGTTTGATTCGGCTTACCCGCAAGTTGGCAAACATGGCAACTCTTGCCGAATTTGGAAACACTAGACTTCAATCCAGGCCAAAAGAAATATCGGGAAATGCGCTTGTAAGTTTTGTTAACCCCAAAATGGCCGGAGAGAGGATGTTCATGTGCAAACTGCAATACCTGGAGAAGATAATCAGAGGGCAAAACAATTTGATAGACATTTAAAGCATCATCAACTATCCAGTGCATACTATCCAGAGTCCCAGGGTGCACTGGAATGCTTTCATCAAACCCTAAAGTCGATGCTACATGCAATCTTGATACTGGTAAAGACTGGGTTGAGGATTTGCCCATGTTACTGTTACATAGAGACTATGCGAGAATCGTTGGATTTCAGCCCTGCTGAACTTATTTTTGGGCACACTGTCCATGGGCCCTTGAAACTGTTAAGTGAGCTGTTATTGTCAAAAGATCTGGTGTCTAGTAACGTCTTGGACTATGTATGTGCTTTTCGTGAGCGTCTCCATAAGGCTTGTGATATAGCGAAGTCTCATCTGGTAACTGTACAATCCAAGATGAAATTGCGTTATGACAAGACGTGTAAAACGCAGCTTCCACCCTGGTGATTTGGTTTTAGTCTTACTTCCTGTTCCAGGGTCAGCATTGCAGGCTAAATTTACTGGTCCTTATGCTGTTGAGAAAAGGCTTACTGACACTGATTATGTAATTTCAACTCCAGATCGTGGGAGAAAAAGTTGAGTGTGTCATGTCAATATGTTGAAGGCTTATGTCAACAAAGTCGCAAATGAAACCCCTGTCTCTGATGTTGTAGCTGCAGTTGCTACTACCATACTGCCTACTGCGTATTGTCCTTTGGAAGATGATCTGGTTGAAAATGAAGACCGAATGTCCTGTACGCGTCTAAACAACTCTGCAGTACTGAGTAACGTAGACTCGTATCTTGCTTACTTGCCTAAGAACCAACATACACATATAGTCGAGTTAAAAAGCGGGTATCCCACCTTATTCTCTGATGTTCCTCACCAAACTACCATTCTCACACACGACATTGATGTAGGTAACTCTGTACCTGTTAAACAGCATCCTTACTGTGTCAATCCGCATAAACGAGAGGTAATGAAGTCAGAGGTTGAATATTTGTTGCAACACGGTTTTGCTACACCCAGCTAGAGCCCCTGGAGTACACCATGCCTGCTTGTTCCTAAGTCTGACTCATCATATCGTTTTTGCACTAACTACAGTAGAGTTAACAACTTAATGAAGCCCGACTTTTCTCCTCTTCCTCGGATAGAGGACTGTGTTGACAGAGTTGGTTCTCCCCGTTACGTCACCAAGTTGGACCATCTAAAAGGATACTGGCAGGTGCCCCTCACTCCTCGAGCCTCGGAGATCTCTGCTTTCGTTATTCCTGACAACTTCTTACAGTATTCTGTTATGGCATTCGGTATGCGAAATGCGCCTGCGACCTTCCAATGCCTAATGCGGCAAGTATTGTCAGGGGTGACTAACTGTGAGGCTTACCTAGATGATGTGGTGATCTATTCAGCTATTTGGGAAGACCATCTGAATAGTCTTCACCAAGTTTTTAGAAGATTATCTGAAGCATCATTGACGTTAAACATGGTGAAATGTGAGTTTGCGAAGGCTGTAGTTACCTATCTTGGTAAGAAAGTGGGCCAAGGGACAGTGAGGCCTGTTGAACAAAAAGTTGCTGCCATTCTGAATTGTCCCTCTCCTACTAATAAAAGGGAACTGAGAAGATTTTTGGGTATGGCTGGATACTACAGGAGTTTCTGTAGAAACTTTGCTTCGGTGGTTGCCCCGTTGACAGATCTCCTAAGCACCTCCAAAACATTTGTATGGAGTTATGATTGTAACTATGCATTTAATGCTGCAAAAGACCTGTTGTGCCATTCCCCTGTCCTTTCTGCCCCAAATTTTGCTCTGGCCTTCAAGTTGCAGGTGGATGCAAGTTCGGCAGAGGCAGGTGCTGTTCTTCTGCAAGAAGACTCTGCTAGCGTAGAGCACCCTGTGAGTTACTTCTCCAAGAAGTTTACCAAATGTCAACAGAGGTACAGTATGATTGAAAAATAGGCTTTAGCCTTACTCTTAGCATTGCAACACTTTGAAGTTTACTTAGAAGGTAGTTGTAATTCGGTGGTGGTTTACACTGATCACAACCCCCAAGTGTTCCTTGGGAGAATGTGCAACTTGAATCAACGTCTGATGCGTTGGTCGCTAATCATTCAAGAGTACAATCTTGACATTCAACATCGGAAAAGTGTGGAAAATGTTGTAGCCGATGCACTTTCCAGAGTATATAGTATGGATTCAGGATGTGAATAGAGATAAAAAATATTGTCACGAATCTAATTCATGATTTTTACAAACATTTCTTGAGGGGTACTGTTTGTAATTTATGGGTGGGGGTGTTACGTCCAAAGATGTATATTTCTGTGTAATGGCTTCATGGTTCTGTGTTTTCTTCTGTGGTTGTGTATGTCTTCTGCTCTTCTCTGGCTCCTCCTACTCTCCACTCTGGCAGTTAGCCTGATTGCTCTCCCAGCTGCACCTACTTACCACCTTGGAGGGAAGCAGCATAAAAAACAGAGCACAACTCTCAACGGGGATAATTCTTCTCCAGAGCATGGTCTGTCTCCTGCCCAGTCCATTTATTGAAGCCGTGGTGCATCTTTTGGGGCTCTATGGTTAACATTCTTTTTGACTTGAAAGTTTTGTAAACCCCTTTTTCTCCTGGTTTGTGGTTAGACAGGGAGTGAGCAAACATGCTGTTGTTGATTTTCTTTTCTTTCAGAGACTTAGTAAGAATTGAACTCAAGCTAGAATAAACGTTTGTTTGTTATTTTGGCATTGCCCCCTTCTGAAGTCCTTATTTCCCTCCCAAATTGTACTTTTTGTTTCAAAGAAACCCGGCTATGCTTTGCTAGCCTCTAATAAATCTGTTAAAACAGATTTTGTTGTTGTGGTGCTGTGGCAGGGCCCAGAAAAAATGCTCTTCAAACACGTAATTTGTTATGTTCTGGTAAAACAACCCCTAGACACATATAGGATGTAACATCGATACATCTAGAAAATGAATGACAAATCTTTTTCAACTGCAAATTTAATAGAATCAAACCTAGAATTTAGAAATTTAGTGATTTCTAAAATGATGATTATTATAGATTAACTCTAATTCAAATTTACCCATAAAAAGATTTACATAGGTGCTAAGGGGGTACCTATCGCTGTCCCTTGTATTTGAAGCTTGTATTATAATTCTTATCAAACAAATGTAATAAAACATTTTTTTATCTGTTTTTACATTTTTACATTACTTTCAATGTTATCAGATTAACTCTTGCATAGCAACTAAGAATTATATTTATTTACTTCCTGTCCATTGATGTATGTTGGAAAGACATCAAGGTCACTAAGAAAAAGAGGAAGTGAACATAAATCATCTTTTCAAAGACATGGTGTTAATTCTCCAATCGACAGACATTTTATTGATTGTAAGCACGATAGCGGACCTTTTTCACATTTCCGGGATTCTCAGCAGCAAAAGTCGTCATAGTTGGATTAACTTGAAGAGCAGTGAATGGGAGAGTACCACAAATATATGTTTTGCCTTCCCATTTTGTTCAAATAGCAAAATAAAAACTCTACGATACGGTTTTCATGACTTTCAATAAAAAAAAAAAAATTGAGAGAGACCGATAACGGCAGCCAGACGAGCAAACAATGTCAAATTTACCATCCCTCCCATAGACGCTGCATTAAAAACACTTTTGCATTAGCATGCTTTTTTTTGTTGATGCAAAGGTAGTATAATAAAAAGAATAGTGTTATAAATGTACCTACATTTAAAAAATAATACAAATATCAAAACCTTTTGAGGATTTACGATGCTGATGACCATTGAATGCGTTATCAAAGTCTTGTGAAAAGGGTCCATAGAACAACTTATTTGTATATTGAAGAAGATGTGAAAGTGTCTCGTCGTGTTGGAGATATTGACAAACTTTTACAAAGAGAGCCATTTTGGATGTTTTACTTAAAGACAATGTCAACGTCAGGTTTGGATGAGGATTTTGACCTTTCATGTTTTCTGTAAAAAAATAAAAAAAATAAACAATCTGGGTACAATGTTCATGAACGGCATTGTTTGCCTGATGAAGGCTGCTACAGGACTTAATTTCCTGTGAAGTTGCTTTGCAACGATTGTATCTTAAAAAGAGCTATACAAATAATCTTGAATTTAATTGAATTGTTCCCATTATTTAACTCTTGATGTTTAAGTGTCTGTGGATTAAATTATTAACTATAATCACCTGATGTATGTCGTTTGTTAGCCTATATAATCATTGAGAAACAAACAATTGTCACACTGACGAAAGCAGATGTCAATCAAAACTTTATTAAGGACACTCTAGGCCCAAACAAAGACACAACACTAACAACATAATCCACACTATTAGTGTACTAAAATGCCACTAACCTCAAAACAGCCTGACTGAACTTGGTGCCAAGTTCATTAGTGTTAAAATTATACTGTTTACAAATTCTGATAACCTACACATACATCTGTAATTGAGATTTCGTATCACCAGGTGTCATGAATCTGGTTGCCACTCACCACAACTGCACATCACCCTTGGACTACATCTCCCATCATGCACTGCACACACACATTAATGATATTTTTTCAAGGGGGCTTATCTGAACCTCTCCATTCAATCATGCCGCTGCATGATCCTAACTGGACGTTGGAGAAGTATATTGATACCGCACTACAGCTGAGTGGCTCTCCTTTACGGTGGGTGCAGGGGCCCGCAGAGAGTCCGCTCAGAGCCCGCTCCGTCCCAGGAGCTCGCAGAGTCCGCTCCAGAGCCGCTCCGTCCCAGGAGCTCGCAGAGTCCGCTCCAGAGCCCGCTCGTCCCAGGAGCTCGCAGAGTCCGCTCCAGAGCCCGCTACGTCCCAGGAGCTCGCAGAGTCCGCTCCAGAGCCCGCTCCGTCCCAGGAGCTCGCAGAGTCCGCTCAGAGCCCGCTCCGTCCCAGGAGCTCGCAGAGTCCGCTCCAGAGCCCGCTCCGTCCCAGGAGCTCGCAGAGTCCGCTCCAGAGCCCGCTCCGACCCAGGAGCTCGCAGAGTCCGCTCCAGAGCCGCTCCGTCCCAGGAGCTCGCAGAGTCCGCTCAGAGCCTGCTCCGTCCCAGGAGCTCGCAGAGTCCGCTCCAGAGCCCGCTCCGTCCCAGGAGCTCGCAGAGTCCGCTCAGAGCCCGCTCCGTCCCCAGGAGCTCGCAGAGTCCGCTCCAGAGCCCGCTCCGATCCAGGAGCTCGCAGAGTCCGCTCCAGAGGCCGTGCCGATCCAGGAGTTCGCAGAGTTCGCTCCAGAGGCCGCTCCGATCCAGGAGCTCGCAGAGTCCGGCACTCCGGGTCCCCTCCTGGTTCCATCCGGTTCCCCAGAGCCCCTGCTGGCCCTGTCCGGCTCTCCTTCGTCTCCGCTGACCTACCAGAGTCACCTCACGCCTCCGCTGACCTGCCAGAGTCACCTCACGCCTCCGCTGACCTGCCAGAGTCACCTCACGCCTCCGCTGACCTGCCAACTACCTATATAGCAGACAAAACAAGACAGACTCGAGCCCTATAAAGTGAGCAAACGCTCTCAACGTGCAGTTTTGAGAATAACAAGGGAAGAGCATGTTCTTTTCGTCTGTTTGGACACTTCAGAGAGACATTTTCACTGCCTGTTTGGTCTACCTGTTTACACATTCATAGTGTGCGTTTTGTCTGACTCAAAACGCATGTATTCGACGCCCATTTCTGTTTTGATAATTAGACATTTTTTTTATGACTCCAAAGTGCGCAGCAACAAAGCGTGTTTTTACAGCAAATCACACTTCCAGGACACTTGAATGTCACTATAATCATGATAAGATATTTTCATACCATTACATCCATAGCATCTCTTAAACCTATTATTCTTAAATATTTGTCCTGTACATACTAATGTGGTTCGGGTTGAATTAAATTAAGTTTAGAAACAAAGTTTATAAACTAAGTTCGGGAGGACCACGTCAGATACTCAGGCTAATTAGCACAGGTGGTACACAATCTAGGTAATCAACCCTGGGAGATAAATACAGCTGTCTTACCTCCATCTAGTTGACGGTTAAGCAGCATTCGGTGGCACCATTTACCATTACATCACAGACTCAACATTTCCGTCCAAACAATGAGACCCATGATGGGGTTTTTCGTAACCTCCGGTCAATCTGCCGGCCTCAGGATCGTCTATTTTAATTTTATTTTAATTTTATTTTTCACCAGACACGGCTGCCGTGCTCCGGGTTTCGTCACGACCGCTGCTCTCTGCTCAACCAGCCACACGCTCTCCTCCGCCGGCCGGAGGTTGCAGCAGCAGGCCTTCAATGAGCCTGGGCCACGCCCCAGTTTTCACCGCAGCAAACCTTCACTCGCTTCCCGCTTCGGCTCCTCAGCCTTCACCGCGGCTCTCCCAGCTGCAGCGCAAGTATGCAGCCGGGCCTCTAGCTTCTAGTTTCAGATGCTAACGCGAGGCGGCCTCCGTTAGCACGCAACCACCAATGTTGCCAATAATTATCAGGGGAAATCTCCAAAGGCAGGTATTTGTTGATAAAAGTCGTTAAAAGACCTCGCGAAGACATTGGATGTTAACGCCACTATGTAACCATGACACAATGCCCAGAATATACACCGGACGTACTTAAACCTCCGTATTTTTACCAGCATTTAATTGGCATAGCATTCCTTAGACAGATAAGCTGGATGAGGTAAATGTGTTTTGCGAATACACTCTTGATCACCGTGGACCAACAGTAAAATGAACGTGCACGAGGTATTCTCATTCAACCTGTGCTATATTAATGTTTTGTTTTTGACCTAAATCATAGAGACACTGACCTTGATTTTCATATGCATTTCAGAGGGCTAAATAGAGCCCCTTCACAACAGATTTAGTTCCCAAACAACTGTCAGTTTTGACCCAAATATGAATTTCAGTTACGGAATTAATCCAAATTTCATCAGTAATAAATTATCTTGCAGCATCAGTTGCGCACGTATCCCCAAGATCTCCCGGTTCTCTCTTGTGCATTTAACTTCACCGGAAACATCACTCTAAACAGATCATTTGAATCAGTGAATTGTCGACTAGAGAATAGCTGCTATCAGATCATTCCAACTTGCGAAGGAAGCGTTGGAGCAATTTGCGAACCAATTTTACAGGTTCATTAAAAAATTATCAGCTTGTTCATGAATCAGACACTGCTCCTGCGTCCCAGAGCACATTATAAGGAGTAACGGTAGGTTTCACGATACGTAGCGAAGTAAAAAGTGCAATCTTTGGAAAAGCAGTAAAGTAAAGTTACTAAATAAACGACTCCAGAAACTACAGGTATTAGAAATGTACTTAAGTACGGTAGCGAAGTAAGCTACTTCGTTACTGACCACCAGCGGCCCTGCCAAACGTCACAACCGTTTTTCCATGGCCTATACAGCTACAGCCGCAGGCACAAGCTCGAAGCTGCCTCCGCTTGCAACACAGCCCCACACATCTCAGTCTTTTTCCTTCTGCTATGAATAACCCTCTTTTTCCTTTACAGTGGCCTCCAGCTCCCGTAGCAGACACTAGCGTGAGGCTACCTCCATTAGCAGAGCAGGCTATGATAGCTCTTCAGGACCCCCTTCCTGTGGCCTACAGCTACGGCAGTCAAAGCAAGCACGACGCTGCCTTCGCTCACAACACAGACCCACACATCTCTTTTCTCGTACTGCTTTCTCTCTTGCGCTTCTTTCAATTTCCCACTTCAAGATCCAGAGGCCGTCATTCAGCGTGATACTGCCTCCAATCTCTACTTTATTTAACATCACCATATTCTCTTTTACAGCAACATCACTGCTCGTCCCACCAAATGCTGTTGCCTCGGTGCTACCGCTAGGCGCATACAACATCCGAGCACCTATCCGGCAGGTGCAGACATAGATTCCTACCCTCATCCAAGGCCGTCACCAAGGACTAATTGGGTAATGGATGTATTGCAGGCCATTATAATCGTTTAAAATATAAAAGAGAGAAACATAATAAACAAGAGTGCTTTCAGTATTTAAGATTATCCGAACGCTTTCCATCCAAGAATCGTGAGTGATTTTTCCCCATCTTTACCGTCATTTTTACCATGACACCATAGACAGTGGGAGATCTATTATGCTGCATCTATGCACGGATCTCTGTGGTAATGGAAGTGACGTGGTTTATCACGTCCGTATTTAAGACGTAACTGCCCGTGTTTACATTAATTTTGCATCATAAAACCATTTTGAGACGCAAAAACATTAAACCCCTTACACGGGGTCGTGCACAGCCGCATGCGCAAGCAGTCTACACAATCAAGCGCGCATCAGCGTTTAAAATGAGAGCAGCCTTCCGTAGTAAGGTTCACATCTTACATTTATAAATCCACCGCATTCCAAACCACAGGCATAGTGACTCCGCAGAGCATTTGTAAGAAAAACACAGACTGGCGAGACCGCACACTTCAAGTGTACATCAAACAAACGCGTGTCTCTCTCAGCGCTCCTGCGCAATGAAGCCAGCGAATCTCCTTGTAACTTGCTCCAACCTTTCCAAACCTTATGAAAGATTATTTTACAGAAGGTTCAAGTGGCGCGTGCACGTGAGGAATTGGAAGCAAGCAGCATATGGGTGTTTCTAAAGCAACTCTGCGTCATAGCTCATCTGGTTAAAATCTAAGCCCAGAATTGATTCTGAAATTCTCAGAATCGTTTGAGAGAGACTTGGTCATTTCTCCATGACAGAAGCGCTGCAACAATCGTAAATCATTGAATATGGACATCAAAGTTGCCATTTGCCAAATTCTCCATCGAGTTCAGCCGTATTCATCCTGAAATAACCTGTTCAGCTTTCCCCTATAGGCGGCGCAAATTAAACGAGGGTTCATGACCAGATCTTTCGTTGACCGCCATTTCAGCACTAGCCATCAGAGTGGCTACTAGGACGTCGTGAGGTAAGAGACCCTTTCTAATCTATTGTCAGCTCCGCATAACTCCCTGTTCAAGCATAAACACCTTGATACCTTCGACTGTTCTCTCCCAATATTAGAACATTGACCATGCAATCCATGAAATCGTGGGCCTTAGCACCCGGCTGGCAAAGTCGACACCACCTCAGATTTCATGCCATCCATCCAAATTCACGGCACTTATTTGGGATATGCCAGCACAGGGAATTCTATTCAGCCCAAGATTTCAAGACTGATCAGGAACCGCCACTAAATTCGTTTTACAAGCACGCAAGCAAACCTCATAGCATCTACCCTATTAGACGCCTATCATTCGGAGTATTGAACTCTGTCAGATGCTGCCGGCGCAGCAAACGTTTCCCTGTCGGCTATCGGCGAGGCTCACCATCTGACGCTGCGGGTAACGAACTCAATCACATGCACGAGAGCTTCCTGGTCGAGCAACCTCGAGCTCCGTCCGACTACCGACGAACTTACATGTACAATGCCGCAAGGGCGGAACCCCCGTCAGATGCTGCGTGAGCCTTCCCGGTTGAGTGAATACGTCTAACAAACGCCTTAAAATCGGTGTGAGATTTTCTGGCTTTTACTTCCTTCAAATCACACGCTTGGCGAGGCTCCCCCTGCTGACACCGCAGACCATCACTTACGACCAGAGCCTCCCAACAAAAACTTGCCTTTTCCATCCTGCGGCCGGAGAGTCTCACCCATCCAGGCTGCGAGCTGCCATCTCCAGTCAGGTCACGGCGAGTGCCTCCCGGCCACCCAACTTTACCTTTCCGTCTTTACCTGTCCGACAGTGAGTCTTGATCTCCCATAGGACGCCGGCGAGAGCCTCCCGGCCAGACAACCTTACCTTTTCCACCCCACGGCCGGTGAGACTTACCCATCCAGACCGCGAGTATTTTCCTCCCGTCGGATGTCGGCGAGAGCCTCCCCACATCTAACATTTTTATGTCTTTACCTGTCCAACGCAGCGAGTCTTGATCTCCCGTTGGACGCCGGCGAGGTGCTCCCGGCCAGACAATCTTACTTTTTCTGTCTTTACCTGTCCAACACAGCAAATCTTAATCTCACGTTGGACGCCGGCGAGGTGCTCCCAGCCAGACATACGCTCTTCCGTCTGCTCGCACCAAAAATATCGGACCCCGTCGAATGTGACATACCCGGCCGCTTTGGCAATCTTAGCTTTCAGTCCACCACCGGCGAGGTTCGACCAACCGGCTCACGAGTATCAATCTCACGTCAGATGCCGCAAGAGCCTCCCGGCTGGACAACCTCACCTTTTCCTCCTTCGTCAGCGGTTAACCCATCAAACAAGCGGGCACGCCCACCAGTTGGATGTCGCATCCCGACCAAACTTTACCTTTCCGTCTTCACCTGTCCGACGCAGTGAGTCTTGATCTCCCATCGGACGCTGGCGAGGTGCTCCCGGCCAGACAACCTTACCTTTCTAGTGCCACGCTGGCGACGCCACCCGTCCAACACAGCGGGTATTGTGCCCCGTTGGGCGTCGCCGACGTGAGCCTCGCAGCGAGACGTCTTACCGCTTCCCCTTGGCAGACGAGACTAACCCGTTAGACTCAGTAAGTATTGGCCTCCCGTGAGAGCGTCGCGGCCAGTCTCAGTCACCCACCTTTTTTCCGACGGGCGACGCGAGGCCTAACCCGTCGCTGCGGGCCTCGTCCGCCCGCCGAACACCATTCAACTGTCTCTGCTATCCTCAAACCTTTTCCCCTGCCTGGCGAGGCTTACCCGTCCGATGTCCTAAGTCTTACAATCTCCCATCGAATGCCGAGAGCCTTCCCCAGTTCCGGGTTTCTCTTCTCCCTACTCGCCGGGCGAGACTATCCGCCTGGCAGCGTAGCCTTGGTCTCATGTCAAGACGTTGACGTGGTCTCCGGTGGGCTCCTATGCTTGCCGTCCGCATGCAACCCTCATCCATTCGATGCCGTGAGTCTCGATCTCCCGGATGTTGTGAGAGCCTCCTTGTCGGACGTCCCAAACTCTTTATCTGCCTAGCCGATAGGACCCATCCGTCCGGAGGGGTATTGTGCCCTATCGGAGGCTTCATGGGTCCTCTCGGCCAGATACTGCCCTCTGTCCTCTGATTAGCAGGGGCTGATGGCCAGTAGGGCCGGTACGCTTACTCCGTGAACTATCCCACTGCAGGCAACTCGGGTCCTCCTGGCCAGGGCTCCAACCACGCTGCTCCTCCATCGGCGGGCAGGGCTCACCCGTCCCAACGCGGTGAGCCATCGCTGGGCCTCGGTTGAGCCCTCCCCGACCGGTCGCCCCAAAACCACAAAGTTTACTCCGGCGGTCGGTGGGGCCCACTCATGCATGCTAAACCGCTCCCTCAGAGCACGTAGACCCCCCCTGGCCTGCCACACAAGTTACTCCTCGGAACTAGCTCCCGCCAGATCTCAAACACGTATTTGGGGGGGGAATCTTAGTCTGGCGGCTGTCCTAAATGATATTGCTTTTTGGGGGTTCACTGGGTTCGGGCCATTCCCGGCTAGGAGCCCTCCCCCAGGACAGCACGCCAACAACGTATTACCATACACGCCAAATACGCATTACGTTTATCGTGCTAGTAGATGTAAGTGTGAAATCGTGAATTACTGTGGTATGTCATCAAAACGCAATATGGTTCTTGCTTCACAGAAGATTTATTTCCATTAGCATATGCAATTATGTGGGTATTTGTGTGGTTCTTCAAAGACAAGTAGAAACAATAGTAACTTGTATGTCAGTAAGATACTTAATAATCACCATACATAGCATGACAATAAACAACAGCAAAAGTTAACAATCTTAATAGTTAGAAAGACATGAGAACATATCCAGAAGTAATATTCTTCACTTTCAATATCTTATTTATAAGTAATGTTACTCAACTTTGAAAAGACCGGGAATCGAACCCGCGGCCGTTTGCACTAATGACGAATAGGTTCAAATCGTATAAATACTATTTAAATTAGTGGTGGGCCGTTATCGGCGTTAACGTGCTGCGTTAACGTGAGACTCTTATCGGGCGATTAAAAAAAATATCGCCGTTAATCTATTCTCAAAGTTGGGTTGGGAGCTGGGTCTATACTACGCAAGCTATGATGACTTTCACCCTGATATTTTAAGCGCGGATGTATACCAGCCGAATTGCCCTGTAGGGGCGAGAACGAGTCTTGAACTAGAGGCTGGCATTTTTTCGGGAATCCCGCGGGATGGGAAACAAAATCGCTACGAATCACGTGATTGGGACGGGAGAGGAAAATATTTAATCGGGAGTGGGCAGGACCAGGAATAGTAATGATACACAAATATACCTTTTATATCAGGGTGACCACCCGTCCCGCGTAGCGCGTGCGCGCACAGCGTTTGAAGCCCAATTCATGCGTCCCGCAAATTGAGACCGTGTCACGCATAATCAATGCTTGCTCAAAAAAAAAAAGTTGGTCACTCTATATCCTCGAGCCCCATGCAGCCAAACGAACATTACTTGACAGTTCAGCATGCTACTGTTACCACACCCACCCCTCAGTTGAACTGCTGACTAGGTCGTACATGAAATTGAATCTGTGCAACACTGTGCATAAGATGGCTTTCAGTTCAATATAATAACAAAAACTACATTTTGGGTTTTATTCAACTAATAAGGTGGGCACGCTGTGATCTGTACTATATTTTTACTGTAATTGACAGTTATCGGCAAAAAAAAAAAAACAACAACACGGGAGTGGAGGGAATGGGAGTCATTCTTCCGGGAGTGGAATGGGATTTTCCTCCAGTTTTTCGTGGGATTGGGACGGAAGAGATTCAAATTTGTGATGCATTTTGGAAACAGGAGATGAGCCCTGGTCTAATCGCCACCTGGCTTGAGAAACCCATTCTCAAAGACTTACTTTTAGTCATTATTTGGGTAGCACATATTCTGAATGCCTTGGCAGAATTCAAATGAGCCATTTTAATCTAGATTAATCTAGATTAATTCCAAGATTACAGTGAGATTAATCTAGATTAAAAAATTAATCTATGCCCACCACTAATTTAAATACACTTAATGAAAGACAAATATACTTCCGCTTCATATAAACAATAAGGAGGAACCGTAGAAACAATTATAATCAATAGGAAGGCTAGTATATAGCTACACGCAGACTGATCGGCCATATTAGTTACATAACTTAACGAAACATAATTATGGTGATACCTCGTAAACAACGAAGCATACTTATAGATGCACGCACACGATTAAACAACACCACTAGAATTAAGTAAGTTAAACTCCCATGCAAACCACACTCTACGGATTCATAACAACAATGGTCTACTGATTGTTTGAAGCCCAATTCATGCGTCCCGCAAATTGAGACCGTGTCACGCATAATCAATGCTTGCTCAAAAAAAAAAAGTTGGTCACTCTATATCCTCGAGCCCCATGCAGCCAAACGAACATTACTTGACAGTTCAGCATGCTACTGTTGCCACACCCACCCCTCAGTTGAACTGCTGACTAGGTCGTTGTCAACTTTTTCGTTGTTTTCATGACAGCGCACGCACGTGTATACCAGACACACTGGGAAGGAACTTTTAGATGCGCGCTTTCCAATTCGAAAAATGGAGAAAGAGACTGAGTCTGAGGCACCGCCATCATCAATTACAAAGAGAAGGTGTGGGTACAAGAAAGACTGGGACAATGAATATTTGTGGCTGAAATGTGTTGAGGGGGATACCGAGAGGGCTTTTTTTTTTCCTGCGCCTGCCTTTACTAACATGCAAGTTCACCATCCTTCCTCCCCCTTCTCGTTATATCATGAACCTCTGGAGTTGTGAATTAAGACTTTTTTTTTTTTAACTGTTCCTGTGGTGTTGAGCAACTACAATTCCTGTTAATCCTATATTTTTATATTATAATTTATTTAAAGTGAATACATTGTAATGAAAAATAAATAAAATGAAATAGCTAAAGTAAATCGTAAGTGGAAGTGCATCTGTCAATTCATTGAATGTTCAAAATATTATGAATCTTTATTTAGAAAAAAATACACATTGGTTGGCCTATTCATGAGCATACATCAGCAATTACACATGTTTAGGGGAATAGGGCATTATTAATATACCATGTAAGGTGGTATGTGCTAGAAATGGGTAAACCACTATCAGTGAGTCTGCCCGTGGGGTGGGGGCACCGCCGCGCCAGGCAGTGTCCCACATTGTCCCTCAGAAACATACCCCTTGGCCCCCCTTGGGCTTATTAGCAGGTGGTCACCCTATTTTATATAAATAAACTATAAACTGTATATTTTAATTCTGAACTCATTCTAGTTGCCCTGTCTCTTTATGCTCTCCTCCTGTTTGCTTTGATGTGGCTGGTTAAGTGAATGACGCAGTCCGTGATGGACAGATTGTTAACGGCTGGTCTTTGTGGTAATACACTCGGGCAGGACATCCAAACGCTCACCTATCATTCATCAACCTCAAATATGGCTTTTCATCTGAAAGATGTATGTAGTAACTTTACATGGCCGCTCAATATGATGTTAACCTAGAGAAATGTGCGCTATTGAAGTGTTTGTGTGGCGAGTGGAATCGCGTTTGCTGCAGGACAGGCTCCGGTGTGCTCACTTGCTCTTAAAATCTCCGTAATTTTTGGTCATACAGATAAAAGTAGCCTAATACATCTTTCGAATCTGTAAAGACTCTACGTTTATTTGTGTGCACTCAGAATAACAACGAAACGTTGCGCTTTTAAGCAAACAGGATGCGCTTTAGGTCTCATGTGAACTTGAGCGAGAAACTTCGAAACTCCGTCTTTGAAAAATATATCTATAGAGAGTGAAATGTCTAAAAATAAAAATAGAAGACGTGTGTGTTAGCATGGATGATTTACATGAAATTGAATCTGTGCAACACTGTGCATAAGATGGCTTTCAGTTCAATATAATAACAAAAACTACATTTTGGATTTTTATTCAACTAATAAGGTGGGCACGCTGTGATCTGTACTATATTTTACTGTAATTGACAGTTATCGGCAAAAAAAAAAACAACAACACGGGAGTGGGAGGAATGGGAGTCATTCTTCCGGGAGTGGAATGGGATTTTCCTCCAGTTTTTTCGTGGGATTGGGACGGGAAGAGATTAAAATTTGTGATGCATTTTGGAAACAGGAGATGAGCCCCTGGTCTAATGCGCCACCTGGCTTGAGAAACCCATTCTCAAAGACTTACTTTTAGTCATTATTTGGGTAGCACACATATTCTGAATGCCTTCGGCAGAATTCAAATGAGCCATTTTAATCTAGATTAATCTAGATTAATTCCAAGATTACAGTGAGATTAATCTAGATTAAAAAAATTAATCTATGCCCACCACTAATTTAAATACACCTAATGAAAGACAAATATACTTCCGCTTCATATAAACAATAAGGAGGAACCATATAAACAAGTAAAATCATGCAATTAGGAAGGCTGGGATTTAGCTACAAGCAGATTGATCGGCCATATTAGTTACATAATTCAACGAAACATAATTATGGTGATAACCCGTAAACAACGAAGCATACTTATAGATGCACGCACACGATTAAACAACACCACTAGAATTAAGTAAGTTAAACTCCCATGCAAACCACACTCTACGGATTCATAACAACAATGGTCTACTGATGGCACACTTTCCAGAACATTCTAGCCTAATCCCGTAATTCCTCAAGGGGGCAGTAACAGTCCAACACTCAGTAAAAAGAAAACCGAAAGTACTATAAGGATTTGTCCAAATATCCACACTTGCGGTCTTGGCCACTTGAGAGCATGTGCAAGTCTGTCCCATGTCTTCAAAATGCCAAAGTACAGCGCCCTTAATGGATACTAAATCCACATTGTTCCGGAGCAGTATTTGAGGCTAAGCGTATGCCATCATGCATCATGTTCTGGATATATGTCGTGGGACTTTTGCCAAGATCTCGCGAGAGGTCACGGAAACCTTTCCAATGTACGTTAAATATTAATATAATAATTATATATTGCAATATAATTTGGTATAAAAACAGTGTTTTACGTTTTATTGGTGCAAAGATGAGTAGTGGTTATATTTATTTTATCGCAACTGCTTTTTATCACTTAATTAGAAGCACTACAAATTAAATTATGTAATAGGGATACTGAACAGACAAGTTTTTTTGTTTAAATGCAAATTATTTCAAATTAAAATTTAAATAAAGCTATGTAAACACTTACATTTTTACAACACTATAAGTGTGTCTCATTAGGTAATAAAAAGTTTGACACACACTTGTGGTCTTCATCCTCACTTGAACACTTACAAATACAGGAAATACATCATATAAGTGGTCAAGTGCAAAGGCTGCAAGTGTGGGTTTTTGGACAAAGCCTAACTCAGTGACCTAAGAGTACAGAGCCATTTCCAACAGTTATTAAAAAAGATATTATAGCTGAAATAACCCTCCAGGATTCATCTAAGCTGCACAGTGCCATTACAGTTGCATTCATAAAATGTGTTAGACAAGATACTGAGTTTACTATGAACCACTGGATGATCCTTTAAGATCTATTTGAAAAATACCGGCTGATGATACACTGGGCAACTTTTTGAGCAATGTTGCAAACTTTGGGAAATGTTGCCATCAACGGGTAACCTGGTGAGACAGGGCCCAAGACGGATCTAAATTATCCTGATAGAAATTTGTTACCCATTCTCAATGGACACCAAGCAAAGTTCCAAGCAAAATTGCTCAAAAATTTACCCCATGTATCATCAGCCTGATACTCGGCCAGCTATGACCATTGTGTGGCTCTTGTTTTTAATCCAGATCTGGGCCACTACAGGGCTGTCATTCTTCGTGGTATTCCCAAGGGAAAAGGGGTTCTGTGGAACAGAGCTGGGCCTGATGAAATTTGTGGGTATTGGATATTGTGATTTCTTTATTTCTTTTACTGTTGTCTGTGTTTTATGGGAAGTGCGCATCCACAATGGGAATTACACTCTCTGGATAGAGCATGTAACTTTTCTGAAGTTCACTTGCATTTTCATCCTTTTTTTGGCAGATGAAAGTTGTAATGTTAGCTACATTTATGTTGTTATCTATGATATTAATCTCATAGGATGTGTCATAGAAGTCAGCGTCCCCTCGCCCTTGGAGAAAGACCGTGCGGCAGAGACCGCTAAAGTCAGTTTACTCTCTGTGACTGTAGCGGATAATACCTGTCCTGATCCCTCCGGCATGTGAATATCCGCAAAGCCACAGTTGCAGACGGCATCCCAGGCCATGTCCTTAAAAGTTGAGCAAAGCAGTAAGCGGTTTTCACAGACATTTTTAACCTGTCCCTTTCCCTGTCTATTGTCCCCAATGTAGATTGTACTAAATTGTTCTTAAATCTTGTTGCTTGTACTGTCATGGCACAGAGTGTTGCACATAAGAATTTCACCGCCAGTACACTTGTTTACACAATGTGTGACAATAATGAGATTTGATTTGATTTGATAGAACAGGCTTCAGTTTGCTGGAGTTCATCTCTTCATCCTCACCTCATGCAGCTAATCCATTTAGATTTTTCTTGTTCGATAAAAAAAATAATTTGTTGTATTATTATTTGTTTTATTTTATTTTGTTTATTTGTGTTGTATTTTACTATGCAACTTCAATCTCATCTCTCAATTCAGTGATGATCAGACCACATTGTATATCAATGCAGATATCCAGCTAAATTCCAAAATGGTTTATACATTTTATTTTTCTTGCTTGATTATTTTGCTAAAGTATTGATTTTCCTCCCAATGGTGTTTTTAATGCTATATATTTTACAGATCTGGTCAGACGAAGATGTGCAGACATTTCAAATAAGCTGCACATCTATGTGTGACAAAATATTTGATATGTAAAATAAATGGCATAAAGGGTCTTTCCAAAAAGTAAATGCTGCTTCACAGAAAACACTTTCAATTTCTCATAGATCATGTGACTTCCAAGAACAGTTATCCCTGCTTATAAAAGGGTCTGCAGAGAGCATTCAGGCATTTTTGGATCTGGACTTGGACAGATGACATACATACAAAGACATCAACACTCAGGTTTGAATTTAATTGTTTTTTTGTTGTTTTTTTGACTGCAATTATCTCACCGAAATGTTTGTTCATATGTATTGCTGTCTTTACAATGAGGACGTTTTGTTTCAAAAGCTTAAAGGATTTTAAATTTTGAACTAAATATACCAAAAAATACTAGTAAAATGTTTGCAATAAACAATAGCAAGTGAACAAATTACAAGAAGTAGCTTAAATAAATACAACAAACTGTCTGTCAGAGATTGTGGCGATACTGAATGGTTTTAAAACTCTATAATGTTAAGACAATGTACAACTGCCAGCTGAAGTCTTGTATTGCAGTTTGTAGCTCACTTGCAATGCAAACCCAATATGTATACTGGATCCCATACAGTAGATGCCATTTGCACATTTTGAGAGAGAGAGAGAGAGAGAAGATTTACTAGATTAATACTATCATTAAATCTTTAGCACAATGGTTCCCAGCCCTGGTGCTTCGATTCATTGCAGTTTTTTTTATCCAACTTGCATGATGATAAATTGACAACATTTTGAAATACTGCACTTTGTGAATTGCATAACAGACTTTTAAAAAGTAAACATTCTGCCAACCAAACTTATGTTGTTACATTGTTGTGTTACATTATTTTATCTTATGTTATGGATGATGAATGTATGCTGTACAACTAATCATTCTGCTAGTATCACTTTTGCTTCTGGGTATCATGTGATTTACTTGAATAAGAGAGCAAGCTTTTGTTATATTTTGTATACACACGAGTGCATGGGCAGGGGAAACCCCAAAATCAGAGTCTTAAAGGGACAAACACCCAGACCATTACACTATCAATGACCGCAATGAGAAATTGACAAAAATTCCCATCCTTACTTGGAACATATTTGTCAGTAACTTTGCTTTGTGTGCCTTTATTTAATAGGCAGGGCAGGCCAGCTATGCAACTTCAATCTCATCTCTTCAATTCAGTGATGATCAGACCACATTGTATATCAATGCAGATATCCAGCTAAATTCCAAAATGGTTTATACATTTTATTTTTCTTGCTTGATTATTTTTGCTAAAGTATTGATTTTCCTCCCAATGGTGTTTTTTTAATGCTATATATTTTACAGATCTGGTCAGACAAAGATGTGCAGACATTTCAAATAATCTGCACATCTATGTGTGACAAAATATTTGATATGTAAAATAAATGGCATAAAGGGTCTTTCCAAAAAGTAAATGCTGCTTCACAGAAAACACTTTCAATTTCTCATAGATCATGTGACTTCCAAGAACAGTTATCCCTGCTTATAAAAGGGTCTGCAGAGAGCATTCAGGCATTTTTGGATCTGGACTTGGACAGATGACATACATACAAAGATATCAACACTCAGGTTTGAATTTAATTGTTTTTTTGTTTTTTTTAACTGCAATTATCTCACCGAAATGTTTGCTCATATGTATTGCTGTCTTTACAATGAGGACGTTTTGTTTCAAAAGCTTAAAGGATTTTAAACTTTGAACTAAATATAACAAAAAATACTAGTAAAATGTTTGTAATAAACAATAGCAAGTGAACAAATTACAAGAAGTAGCTTAAATAAATACAACAAACTGTCTGTCAGAGATTGTGGCGATACTGAATGGTTTTAAAACTCTATAATGTTAAGACAATGTACAACTGCCAGCTGAAGTCTTGTATTGCAGTTTGTAGCTCACTTGCAATGCAAACCCAATATGTATACTGGATCTTTGCAAACTGAAATACTGTTGAACTGTCTACAGTACATCCATCCAAGACCAGAAATGAGTGTGTCAGATTTGGGAGAAATCAAAAATGTTGCATTTACTTTTCTCTCCAGTGACATAATGATGGATCCAAATCCAGATGATGTCCTCTCTGGTGAAGATGAAAAGAACAGCACAGATGACTTCAACCAGACTCAACTCAATCTGAACAATTTAGAAGTTCCAACTGAATCTAAACAAAATGAGTTTGCTGAGGGTCCTGTCCTCGATGATAAAGAAACCTGTGGTGAAGTTAAAAAGGAAGTCAGTGAAGAAACATTTGACATAGATCAAACCTCAGTTCCTGTCACATCACAAGAGCAAACTCCTAAAACTGAGATAATCACAGACCACGGTATTCAAGCAAATATGTCAGGAAGAGAAAATCAGGCAGACGACGAACACAAGGTAAACATATTATCAGTTGGGGTGCGAATACAGATGATGTCCTCCTGGTGAAGATGAAAAGAACAGCACAGATGACTTCAACCAGACTCAACTCAGTCTGAACAATTTAGAAGTTCCAACTGAATCTAAACAAAATGAGTTTGCTGAGGGTCCTGTCCTCGATGATAAAGAAACCCGTGGTGAAGTTAAAAAGGAAGTCAGTGAAGAAACATTTGACATAGATCAAACCTCAGTTCCTGTCACATCACAAGAGCAAACTCCTAAAACTGAGATAATCACAGACCACGGTATTCAAGCAAATATGTCAGGCAGAGAAAATCAGGCAGATGACGAACACAAGGTAAACATATTATCAGTTGGGGGTGCGAATACAGATGATGTCCTCCCTGGTGAAGATGAAAAGAACAGCACAGATGACTTCAACCAGACTCAACTCAGTCTGAACAATTTAGAAGTTCCAACTGAATCTAAACAAAATGAGTTTGCTGAGGGTCCTGTCTTCGATGATAAAGAAACCTGTGGTGAAGTTAAAAAGGAAGTCAGTGAAGAAACATTTGACATAGATCAAACCTCAGTTCCTGTCACATCACAAGAGCAAACTCCTAAAACTGAGATAATCACAGACCACGGTATTCAAGCAAATATGTCAGGAAGAGAAAATCAGGCAGACGACGAACACAAGGTAAACATATTATCAGTTGGGGGTGCGAATCGGGTGTGTGGCCAGCCTAAGAAACCAAGTTGCTAGACGCAAGCTATCAAAAACGGGATAATAAACGACATTTTGCTGCTGCAACATGCACATAATTGCAGGGTCAGAATTTTATATAAACAACACAAATCCATAGACTCAGTGCCAGTATAACAGTGGAAAGCATTTTTAGTGCATTAAAATAAATGCAAAAATGTTCTGTTAGCATTTACTCACCCGCATGTCGTTGCAAACCTGTATGATTTTTCTTCTGTGGAATACAAAAGGAGATACAATAAAAGTCTATGGGGTCAAATATTGTCTGGACATTTACAACATTTTTCAAAATATTTAATTTTTTGAGCTCCACAGAAGAAAGTTATTCATACAGGATTGGATCAAAAGAGAGTCATTGAACATGGTCAACCCTTTAATAAATCTGCAGTATTTTAATGATCCTATCATGTCACAATATACCGGAATCTAAGGAATGTTTCCAGAACTTTTTTTAATTTATGCTATAAATAATACATGCCATTCTGAGGGCTTACAGGATTAACCTATAAAGTAGCCACTGCGTGTACTCACACACTGGCAAGAACTTAGATCAAGAAAAGATCTAAACTTGAAATCAATATTCTATACATTTTTCTCAACAGTCTGTAGAAGAGAAAAACAACTCCAAGCCTATTGGCCATGCAGAAATGATCAAGACACCTGAACCATCTAACTCATCACACAGCGACATGGGTAAGAAAACAATATTTACTGCATCCAAGCATTGATGAGAAAAATCAATAAATTATCAGATTTTTTCTTCTGGTCTGATTGATTAAGATTGATTTCAGATGAATTTGAGAGTAATTCTTTGGTGTTTATTCTAGATCCCAATCTGTCTGTTGTGTTATTTGGAAGCTCTTCGGCAGTCCAGTTTGGACATGAAAACATTGTACTAGGAGAAAAACAACCAAACATTGAAAATGTAGCTATATCCAGGATTTTTTCTTCACAGAGGAAGATATCAGACTGTCACATATCTGTGATAAACATGATTGACTTACATGAGACTGAACTTTACCTGGGCTCTGTGGATCATCTCATTGGTCAACTCATGGATGAAAATGAAATCCACGCCTTCATCTTTGTTTTGCGACTGGGTCAATTAACAGATGCTGATAAGATGGGTCTGGAATGGCTTCAGAGAGTGTTTGGTGATAAAGTTCTTCAGTTTGTGCTGATTCTCTTCACCTATGAGAGAGAAGAAGAGTGTGACTCTATCATAGATGATCTGAAGAAAAACCCTGTTCTGGAACAGCTGCTGGAGAAATGTGGAGAAAGATTTCAGACCTGCAACAAGATGATGAACAGCCAATCAGAGATGAGAGACCTGATGGACAAGATTAAGCGTCTGTTTAATGAGAATCAACACCAGTGTTACACCGGAGAGAGACGAGAGAGAGAAGAGCCACAAAAGAGTGAATGTGAAAGTGGTGAGAGAAACAGATTCTCTATTGATATTTCCCATGTTTAGTCCAGACTGTAATTTATATTTGTTTGTTAGAAGTTTGTTGATGGAGGCGTTGATGATAAATTGATTCAAATGTAAAGTAGTTGAAAATCCCCAGTTTAGAATCAGCAACTGTTAACAGAAGATCATTATTATTATGAGTAAACATAACCAAGAGTATGTAACAGATACTGACAGGTGAATTTTTTTTTCAAAAACCCCTCCAAACTCCAAAGAGGAGTAATCACATATATTGAAATTAAGACAAAATAAAAATTGAGAAAAAAAAACAAATACATCAAACTAGTCAAAGATGAGGATATCGGCCTTCAGAAACAAAGCAGTGTGTCTGAGAACTTTTCTATAAAAAAATCCCTGTTATATATGAATATTAAAGGTACAGTGCATCCGGAAAGTATTCACAGTGCTTCACTTTTTCCACATTATGTTGTGTTACACCCTTAATCCAAAATGGATTAAATTCATTATTTTCCTCAAACTTCTACAAACAATACCCAATAAAGACAATGTGAAAGAAGTTTGTTTAAAATCTTTGCACATTTATAAAACAAAAAATAATCACATGTACATAAGCCTTGTTCAGGGAGGCGACCAAGAACCTGATGGTCACACTCCAGCATTTCTCTGTGGAGAGAGGAGAACCTTCCAGAAAAACAACCTTCTCTGCAGCAGAGTATACGAGCGGAGCTGTGTGATGCTCAGCTCAATCTAGGGGTACAATAATTGTATCCAATGTGTATTTTAGAAAAAAAACTTTTATTTCATAATAAGATTTTCCCCCATTTTCAATTGTTTTAGTGAACGGTTAGATTTTAGTGATTTAAAAAAATCAAAAAGGAATAATAATGCTGGTTTATTTTCAGAGCCTTCTTTGATAATATTTACCAAGGGTACCAATAATTCTGACCACGACTGTATGTTATGCTACCTACATGTCATTTATGACAGATAATAACTGCTAGCAAATAGAACAAAAGATATTCTAAATTCCTTAAAACGGCATTCTTGACTATTTTTTATTTCTCATGTTTCAAAAGCTGAAGCTCAGATCATTAGAAGAAGCACTGAGTCCACCACATCAGCAGAGACAGAAGAACAACACATGGTAAGAGTTCTGTGACATTTTGATTAGCATTTGCTTCTTGAAATTACATAAAGTTGTTACAGTTGTTTTCATGTCAAAACAGATTACATTTTTAATTTATGAGTTATTTATGAAAATGTTTTTTCTGTCTGAATTTTCAGTGTAGAAGTGGCATCAGCGATATTGCTAACATAACTTAACCACTAACGTAGCTTATGGCCATGTTAGAAAGAATATAGAAAAAAAAATCGCATACTAACCAATTAGCATTCTACACTATTTAGCACAGGACAACAAATGCAGAAACATCAAGATCAGAGAGGTATTTAATGGTGCTGAATATCAAAAATCTGTTCATGTCCCGATGTTCCTGTGGCTCAGTGGTAGAGCATTGCGTTAGCAGCACAAAAGATTGTGGGTTCAATTCCCAGGGAACACGCATACTGACAAAAAATGTATTGCCTGAATGCACTGTAAGTATGCATAAATGAGTGCACTGCTAAATGCATAAATGTAAATGGGCAAAATTTGTTGGAGTAGTGAAAAATCAGTTTTTAATTTACTTCAATATGGTGGACAGGTGCATTGTTGGAAAACAACAAATAACATCTCATCAGAATTGGTATAAACCCAGGAACATACTATAACAGTGAAAACGAAATTTGGACTAAGATTTTTTTTTTTTTTTATCTTATATCTCTGTAACACTATGTGGTAATGTGAGGTCTCTTACCGCTCTGCTAATGATCCAATGATTTCGCGAATCCGCTTTGTATTCTCTTTCATAGGTAACTCAACACTGCGTAACCACGCATTGGGAACACCTTCAGGTTTACAGATTGTCTGAAGCCCATATAGAATCATGCCAATTCATTGGCTGATGGCGCGAGATACCGCCCCTATGTCATACATGTTTGACATAGACCCACCCTCGCACCATCCTACCCCTCAGATTTTGGTTCATCAGGGACTGGTTCGTCACGGTTTGATCTGAAGGATGCCTACTTCCACATCCAGGTGGTTCAGAGGCACAGGAAGTTCCTCAGGTTTGCCTTCAAGGGAAAGGCTTACCAGTTCAAGGTTTTTCCCTTTGTGCTAGCTCTGGCCCTGTATGGATGCAGCTCTGGCCCCGCTGAGGCTCCAGGGCATCCGAATCCTCAACTACCTGGACAACTGGCTTATTTTAGCCAGCTCCAGGGAGCAGGTGATTTGTCACAGGGACTCTCTCCTTCTCCACCTTCGTGCACTTGGCCTCCGGCTGAATGGCCAGAAGAGCGTGCTCACTCCAGCCCAGCAGACCATTTTTTGGGGGGTCTGTCTGGACTCAACCTCGATGCAGGCGGGACTAGCCCCTACTCGGGTAGAGAGCATTCAGCAGTCAGTCGTGCTCGGCCTGCTTCAAGCTAGGTCGGCACATGTCAGTGGGCTTGTGTTGCAGGCTCCTAGGCCTAATGGCGGCAGCTTCCCCGGTTCTTCCCTTGGGGCTGCTCCATGTGAGACCATTCCTCTGGTGGATGAAGTTCCTGGGTATTCGCCCCTCTTGGCCATCCCTTCGCCTACTAAAAGTATCAGGCGCCTGTTTCCACGCCCTTTTAGTGTGGCGGGATCCCAGTTTTCTCCTGAGTGGAGTACTTATAGGGTAGTCTGTCGTCACCAAATGATAATGACGAACGCTTCCCTGTCGGGATGGGGAGCGGTTGTCTAGTCAGGCAAGTACCTCGCCTTGCACATAAACGGCCTGGAGTTGAGAGCAGTTCATCTAGCTCTCACTCACTTTCTTCCATTCCTGACGCACTCGCATGTCATCGTCAGGACGGAAAACATGCCGGTGGTGTCTCACATCAATCGCCAGGGGTCTCCCGGTCACGCACCCTGAACAGGCATGCGTGCCAGCTTTTTCTTTGGGCACAGGACACATTTTTGTCCCTGAGAGCGGCCCATGTCCCAGGAGTCCTGAACCTAGCGGCGGACTTCTTGTCGAGACAGAAACTCAGGTCAGGGGAATGGATGCTGAACCGCCGTACGGTGGATCAGATTTGGGAAAGATTTGGACCTCTTTGCGTCACAGGAGTCGACCCAATGCCCCCTTTGGTTCTCCTTCTCTCACCCTGCCTCTCTGGGGATAGATGCGCTAGCGCACCCCTGGCCAGACATGAAGCCGTATGCTTTCCCTCCGATCCCAGCGGTGCTGCGCAGGGTGAAGATATGCGGACTCCGCCTTCTCCTAGTAGCCCTGTTCTGGCCTTCCCAGACGTGGTTCTCTGAGTTGGTCTCCCTCCTGGAGGGCGACCCGTGGGAGATTCCGGTCAGGAAAGACCTGCTCTGTCAGCTTCAGGGCAGAATCTGGCACCCACGTCCAGAGATCTGGAAGTTGTGGGTATGGCAGATCATAGACCACCCTTAGCAATTGATCTCTCGGATGGAGTCCGAGGGACCAATGATAGTGTCAGGGCCCTTTGTACTAGGAAGCTCTACTCCTCCAAATGGTGGGTTTTCAAATCCTGGTGTTTGGTTAATTCTGTGGACCCAGTTAACTGCCCGGTTGGTTCAGTGCTGGAGTTCCTACAGTTTTTGGCTGGAGCGGCCGCTACCACCCTGAGTTAATTATATTTAGTTTCTACAATATAAATCTATTTTAGAAACTTAATTTCTTGTAAAGCTGCTTTGGAACGATTGTCTCGTAAAAAATGCTATACAAATAATCTTGAATTGAATCGAATTGAATCTACGGCTATCGCTGCTCAAAAGGACTCAGACGATGTACCCCTGGGTAGATATAGTTTGGTGTCCTCCTTTATGCATGGGGCTAAGTGCTTGAGGCTGGTTTGTCCTCCTGGTTTCCCTTCTTGGGACCTTTCTGTTGTCCTAAAGGGGTTGCTTGAGCCTCCTTTTGAACCTCTTGAGTCAGCTCCCGTCAGGATTCTGAACCTGAAGGTTACACTTTTGTTGGCATTGGCCTCATTTAAGCGTGTGGGAGATTTTTAGGCTCTGTCTGTCAGCGAGTCCTGCACCGAGTTTGATCTGGGTCTGGTCAAGGCTTCCTCCACAGCATTGTTTAGAGGGATGCCCCTAGAGGACATTTGTATGGCGGCAAGATGGTCCTCTCCCCATACTTTTGTGAGGTTCTATATCCTTTATGTGAACAGAGCTCCTGGTTCCCAGGTTCTTTCTGCTTGAGCCAGCTGGGGTTGTTGGTGTTCTGGTCTGTAATGGGCCAGATATGGCAGTGCGATAGTTTGGCATGTGTGGTATATCGTTCTCAATGCGTAGTTACACAGCTTTGAGTTACCTATGAAAGAGAACGTCTCGGGTTACTTACATAACCCATGTTTGCTGAGTAGGGAACGAGATGCTGTGTCCGCTGCCATGCTCCTCTTGCTGTTAACTTGCTTCTTCGACAGGAAAATCTGAGGGGTCGGATGGCGCGAGCGCGGGTCTGTGTCAAACACATATGACGTAGGGGCAGTATCTCACGCCATCAGCCAATGAATTGGCGTGATTCTATATGGGCTTCAGACAATCGGCAATTGAGGTGTTCCCAATGCGTAGTTACACAATTTCTCGTTCCCTACTCAGAGAACAAAAAAATACGTAAGTAACCTGAGATTTTTTTCCCGCTCGCTCCACAGCATCACTCGCAATCTGTGTGCCCACCCTCTTTCTGGAGGTCGTTGCATTAACAGGTAGATGCATTACAATCCACATTGCAGTCAGTGGATGATTCTCTGAATCAGTAATTAGGGCCCAAGCCAGAAAGGTGCAGGCACGTGGCACAGAGGGCGTGGCACAGAGGCTCTATGGCGCCCCCTGGAACACCATCAGAAAACTTGATGTATAGCTCACACATACTTGCACATATTCATATGCAACTCAGTACACATATAGATCTCATTGAGCCGAACAACTTTTGCGCTGCATGTGATGGGCTCCGCTCAACAGGAATTTGGCTATTCAAGGCTGTTTAAAAAGCTCTGGAATTTGAAATACTCCTCCCAGGATTTTCAACGGACGAGCACCAACTCGGTGAACGTGATCTCAAGACAATGGGGATGCTAAAATGCGGAGGGATTTTATAGAAGCAGAAAATTTATATATTTATATAATTTAATATAGTAAGTCAACATCACACGAAGAATGCCGTTTTTCTCCACAAATCACCATGATTACATAGGCCTGTAGTTTTTTTTTTACAACAGTTCAAAAAACAAGAAGTTAATTAAGAGACTTGCGTTTTAGACACCATATTGCCTGTTTTTGCTCTATTTCGACAACAAAAATAATACCAAACACAGCCACCATACACAGTTTTGCGTCTCTGACTCTGAGCAATGACGTGTTTCATTCCTTGAATTAACCATTTAAATGATTCTGTTCAATCGCAATGACTCACTTATCAGTGACTTGCTGACACCTACTGGTGGTTCTAATTTAACATTTAAAGTATCTTTTGATTTATTTATTTTTTAATTTCAAATGACTATTTAACATTTGTGACCCTGGCATGGAGCACAAAACCAGTTTTAAGTCGCTGGGGTATATTTGTAGCAATAGCCAACAATACATTGTATGGCTTAAAATTATACATTTTTCTTTTATGCCAAAAATCATTAGCATATTAAGTAAAGATCATGTTCCATTAATATATTTTGTAAATTTCCTACTGTAAATATATCAAAACTAAGAGCTTAATTTGAACAACTTTAAAGGAGATTTTCTCAATATTTGGATTGTTTGCACCCTCAGATTCCAGATTTTCAAATATTGTCCTATCATAACAAACCATACATCAATGGAAA
Organism: Gymnocypris eckloni scoliostomus; assembly: GCA_027564155.1. Classification (NCBI taxonomy): domain Eukaryota; kingdom Metazoa; phylum Chordata; class Actinopteri; order Cypriniformes; family Cyprinidae; genus Gymnocypris; species Gymnocypris eckloni. The sequence goes on along the minus strand of CM050425.1, from coordinate 18,934,309 downwards.
TATGATTTATTCAGCTTTCAGATGATGTATAAATAATTAGGAAAATGGACCCTTATGGTTTTGTGGTTCAGGGTCACATTTTATGTCTTATTTATCAAAACATTATTTCTGCATTTGTAACTGTAGGCTAAATGCATTCATGTCAGTGTAATACATCTACGCCACTTCAGATGAAGCTTCTGTATTTCCTCTGCATCGCAAAGATGCATTTTGTTGATACTGATTTAATTTGCCTGGTAACAGCCCAAATGTCTTATTATTCTAAATAACTGATTCCTTTAATTAAAAACAACTAGTTTGAGATTTATAGGCCCATATCCCAGGTGTGTCAAACTCAGTTCCTGGAGGGCCACAGCCCTGCAGAGTTTAGTTCCAACCCTGCTCCAACACACTTACCATGTAGTTTTCAAATAAGCCTAAATGATTAGTTTAGCTGTATCAGATGTGTTTAATTAGGGTAATATCTACACTGTGTAGGGCTGTGGCCCTCCAGGTACTGAGTTTGACACCTTTGGTCTATCTCATTTTTTCCTCCCTCCCATTGTTAAAATGTAACTAAGTAATTTTTACTCTGAGTAAATTTTAAATGAGCTACTTTTTACTTTTACTTGAGTATATTTTTAGACTGGTACTTTTACTTGTACTTAAGTAAAATTTCAGTAATGTAATGGTACTTTTACTTGAGTAGAATATTTTTGTACTCTTTCCACCTCTGCTTTTACCCAATTTGCTTCAAACTTCATCAGAATAATGTCAAAACACGGCCAATCTGAAACTGTTAAGGGAATATTGATATCTGAAATACTGTTGCCATGGCAACGTGTCAAACCTCAATATTCTTTTCTGGTGATTTTGAGGCACTTAAGATGTTTAGAATTTCATAAAACTCAACACGCACATAAATTTTAATTATAGATAGACACTGGCAAAACCTCATAACGGGCGTGGAGGAGGCACTCTATAGCGCCACCTTTTGTCAAAACTTGGGGGATTAGTTTTAGCTACAGTCACCAAACTCAGTATATATATATTGGTCTAATCAAGCCGGACAACTTTCTAATTTACACTCATTAGCTACGATCAACAGGAAGCCGGCTATTTTTGTTTTAATATCAATTTCTGGAATAATAATAATAATAATAATTTGTTACATTTATATAGCGCTTTTCTAGACACTCAAAGCGCTTTACATAGTAAGGGGGCTATCTCCTCGTCCACCACCAATGTGCAGCATCCACCTGGATGATGCGACAGCAGCCATAGTGCGCCAGAACGCCCACCACACACCAGCTTACTGGTGGAGAGGAGACAGATTGATGAAGCCAATCAGTGTATGAGAATGATTAGGAGGCCATGATGGTCAGAGGCCAGTGGGCTAGTTTGGCCAGGATGCCGGGGTAACACCCCTACTCTTTTTCGAAGGACATCCTGGGATTTTTAATGACCACAGAGAGTCAGGACCTCGGTTTAACGTCTCATCCGAAGGACGGTGCTTTTTTTTACAGTATAGTGTCCCCTTCACTATACTGGGGCATTAGGACCCACACAGACCACAGGGTGAGCACCCCCTGCTGGTCTCACTAACACCTCTTCCAGCAGCAACCTAGTTTTCCCAGGAGGTCTCCCATCCAGGTACTGACCAGGCTCAACCCTGCTTAGCTTCAGTGGGCAACCGGTCTTGGGCTGCAGGGTGATATGGCTGCAAATTAATTCATACTCCTCCAAGAAGAAACAAGTAGTTCACACCAAACTTTGTCAACATGATGCCATGACACTGAAGATGCTAAATTGCGATCGGCTTGTGGATAGCTTGAACGGTGTTTAAATGGTAATTTATTAAAAAGAGTAAAAAAAGATAGCAGACATTTTCTTATATCTTTAAAGTGCAGTTTCCAAAAACGTCAAAACTTTTTACATGCAGGGAAAAAGTCATTCTGAGGAAGTATGGTTAGTTTCATGACTTTACAAAACTCTATGTATAAGAGAAAATTTTAAAACTATCAGGCATTTGATCACACTCCAATCTCTTCTGTGAGTGTGTGTGTGTGTGTGAGAAGTGGAGTGAGTGGGTGGGGGTCGGGCTGTCTTTTCAGTGTGACAGGGAGTGAAGGGGGGTTGATGAGAGAGACAGAGAGAGAGAGAAATTTAAAAATAATCAGTTGTTGTTGGTGTTTTTTTGCATTACAGCTTAAGAAATGTCTTAGGCCTTATCAGTTTTAGGGACAAAAAAAGTCATAGAACCAGTTAAATTATAGGGCACTAACAACATAATTTGGTATAACTGCACGCTATGAGTCATTAGGTAAGCTTTAGTAAATAGTCAGTTCATCCTTTATAAAGCAGTGTCACAACATTAAGAGTTATTAGTAAGCAGTTTATAAATACAGCTATAAATGCCTGGTTCTTTATTTATTAGGCATATCCATTACAAAGCAGATTTAAAGGCTCAGTTATCTTCCTAACAGAAAAAATAAACAAACACGACAGATACAGAACTCAGAAATATTTATTTCAAGATGCAAAAAAAAGTGAAATTGTACAATTTAATTTAATTTATTTATTTTAAATGAAATGGTCAAGGTTTATTTTTCTTTTTTTTTTATCAAGTGTACAGTTTCATTTTTACATCTTGAAAAAAATATTTCGGAGTCCTGTAGCCCTCTGTGTTATGTTTGTTTAACTTCTCTGTTTGGGAGACTATAATGTATAAATAGTCCTCACTTTAGATGAGCTCACACAAATAGATGGCTGGCTACATGTTTTATAACTACCTGACTTAATCATGAATGACAGCAGGAATATGTTAATAAAGCATTTATTAAAACTGAAAAATTGTTATCATGTGTCTAAATAATATTTATAAATGTAATTTAAATAGTTTATTAATCATTTACTTACACTTTCTATGATTATGTATCATAAAATTGTTGGCAACAATTTACAATAAGGTCATTAAAATATATTATTTAAATAGTTATAGATCATGAACTGTTTCTATGTATATCAAACAATGCATAGAATCAGTTGAAATGTTCTGCACTGTCAATATACATTTACATAATTATTGTAGAGACTTATTTTAGAGCCAATAGAGAATTAAAAAAGTTTTTTTTATTTTAATCTTTAAGGAAAAATAATTACAACATCTATATATTCTAACTTGTTTCACTTATAGGATAAGGAATATTTTCCCTTTACTGCTCATTTCAGTTAAACAGAATAAGAAACATAGACATAAAATAAGTTATGTATTTTACTGGTAATATAGTTGTATATTATTGTTTCACAAATGCTTATAGATCATTTTAAATGGTTATAGATCATAACATTTTTGGCAACTGTTTTAATTTATAGGGCACTGACAACATAATTTGGTAACACTAAATAATAACTGCACGCTATGAGTCATTAGGTAAGCAAAAGTAAATAGTTAGTTCGTCCTTTAAAAAGCATTATCCCAACATAAAGAGTTATTAGTAATCAGTTTATAAATACAGCTATAAATGACTGGTTTTTTATAAGTATATCTATTACAAAGCAGATTTAAAGGCTAAAAGAGCCTTTTTTACTTTAAAAGAGTAAAAAAATAAGCAAACACAACACAGAGGTAACATAACCCCCGTTCCCTAAACGGAGACGTTATGTCATTGGCCTAATGGATAGAGCGTTGGACTTGAAACCCGAGGTAACCCAAGGTTGTGGGTTCTAATCCCGGCTCCGACAGGAAGTCCACGACTGCTCCCCGGTCGCTGCACAGTCGGCTGCCCACTGCTCCAAGTGTGTACACTTGGATGGGTTAAATGCAGAGAACACATTTCACTCCTCATTATACTTATAATTGTGTATGTGACAAATAAAGCTCATCCGAGCTTAATTTGTATTGTATTGTATTTACTTGGAAGCCCCGAACATCTCTGACTAAGAGAAAACGCCAATGAAATTGGCTAGTGGATTTTGCATACCTGAGCCACTCCCCGTGCATACGGGTATAAAAGGGCGACAGGTGCATCCACTCATTAGGTTTTACGCTGAGGAGCCGAGACGAGTCCCTGGCAACCAGCGATGGTTCAAGATTGTGGCATGGCGACATAACGTCTCCGTTCCCTTCATCAGGGAACGGAGGTTACATACGTAACCTAGACGTTCCCTATCTGTCGGTCACTACGAGTTATGTCGTGACGACATAGGGGTCCTATGGAAAGCGCCACAAGCTGAACCCCGTCACAACCTTGTGGCATGCAGATGTTGACAAGCGAGTGCGTGACAGACAAATGCCATGCAAGAGGTTGCAACCTTCCTACCGCTCCAGTGCAAATTCGCTAACCTTGGTGCCCACCGGGACCACTGAGTACATCGCTGCTGGAGATAGCCAAGCCGCTGTTCCTTTCCCCACGGAATCGGAAGGGATTTCGACCTTCAGTGAAAGACAGCTTCAGGTCTTTCCTATTTGTTGTTACAGCTTGTCGTAATGGCAGGGAAGCGAGCCTTCCAGAGAAGGGCGCTACGGAGGCCACATCCTGCCCGAAGGAGGTAACATGTGGAGACACTGATATGGACTGGCCCAGGCTTGGGACGACTGGACTCTGGAGCAGATCCTACCTAGGGAGTAGGGAGGAGGCTGCCAGCAGAACCTGACAGAAGCTCTGTCACAGGGAAGACACAGGTTTACCGTGAGGAAACCTTACCGTGGAAGAATACACATATAGGATTAAGAATCAGGCCATACGGACACCTAGCCCAGTACAGGGGCTGACCGGAGACCTAACACCAGTGACTGCCCAGTCTGACTGCCGGGGGTGTGGAGGATTCCACCAGGGTTAACTGTCCGAACTGAACTGGGGAGAAAAAGGGGGTGAGGGGAATGGCGCAAAGCGTGACACCGGCCAGTTCTTCCGCCCATTACTTACCCAACACACGGAAGAAACTGGCTCAACCCGGAGATGGTAGAATCTTGTGAAGGTGTTCGGTGTCGCCCAGCCCGCAGCTCTGCAGATGTCTGTCAAGAGGCATCGTGCGCCAACGCATGGGAGGAGGCAACACTCCTGGTGGAGTGAGCCCTCACCCCAGGGGCACGGCTCACCTGCGACTGGTGCGCCAAGGCGGCGGCCTCCACTATCCAGTGGGCTCTGTTTGGAGACAGCCCTTTCTGCTGCCCTCCGTGGCAGACAAAGAGCTGCTCGGAGCTTAGTGCGGTCTACGCAATGCTCTACGGGACACAGCAACGCTAAGGCTGGATCTGCCTCCTCCGAGGGCAGTGCTTGCAGGTTCACCACCTGATCGCGGGCGTGGTAGGAACCTTGGGCACGTATCCAGGCCGGGGTCTCAAGACGAAGAGTAGACCGGCCCGAACACAAGGCACTCTTCGCCATCGAAAACGCCTGGAGGTCCCGACCCGTTTGATGGAAGTGGCGGTCAGAGCACTGTTTTAAGAGACAGGAACTTCAGCTCTACTGAGTCCAGCGGCTCAAAGGGGCCCCTCTGAAGTCCAGCCAGGACGATAGAGAGGTCCCAAGAGGGCACAAGGGAGGCCTGGAGGATTCATCCTCCTGAATGCTGAGGATTCAGCATTATCTGCTGAATGCATTTAATTATTGAATTTAGTAATGGCATTGTCCAGCTTAGTTCAGTTTAAATAATATCTGTGCAATCAAGTCGATGATTGTGCTGGAAATGAAGTGTCCCCAACTGAGCAAGCCAGAGGCGACAGCGGCAAGGCGAAAACTCCATCGGTGACAGAATGGAGAAAAAACCTTGGGAGAAACCAGGCTCAGTCGGGGCCAGTTCCCCTCCGGCCAGGCGAATCAGTAGTTTGTTCCAACTGCAGCAAAGTCAGAGTGTAAGTGGTCCACTGGTTCCAGGGGTCTTTCCCGATGGATGTCTAGGTGACGAGGTCCTCACTGGAGATCTGTCTCTGGGGCTCATCTCGGAGGTCCTCGGAGGGTTGTCATCGTCTCTTCTCAGGTGTTCGGTCATCTCTATCGTTTAAGGGTAGGATCCAGAATGAAGCTTGTGTAATTCCTAACTACCACGGGATGTTAATCCGTGGCAAGTAATATAGAAACAGTAAGACAATTAGCGTGGCAACTGCTCCATCCAGGAATAACCCTGGATGAAATTATCAGTATAACCCAAGCTAAAGCATAATAATGTGCATTTGTTCAGATAGACTGGCAGTACAAGATTGTGATATGCATTATATGAATGCTTGGCTAAAGAGATCGTCTTTAATCTAGATTTAAACAGAGAGAGTGTGTCTGAACCCCGAACGTTTTCAGGAAGGCTATTCCATAGTTTAGGAGCCAGATATGAAAAGTTCTCCCTCCTTTAGTGGACTTTGCTATCCTAGGTACTACCAAGAGTCCAGAGAACACCAGGTCGCGAACAGACTCCATTTCAGTGCGTAGGTTTGCCTTGTTGAAGGGGCTCTAGCCTGAATGATGGTCTCTACCACCGGCGGGTGCCACATGGTGCCGAGCCCCTGAGAAAGGAGGTCCTTCCTCAGAGGAATGCGCCAGGGAGGTGCTGTCGCGAGGGAAATGAGTTGGGGAAACCAGATCCGGGTGGGCCAATGGGGCGCAACCAGCAGGACCTGCTCCTCGTCCTCCCTGAGCTTGCACAGTGTCTGTGCGAGTAGGCTCACTGGGGGAAACGCATACTTGCGTAAGGCCCGAGGCCAGCTGTGTGCCAGTGCGTCTGTGCCGAGGGGGCCCTCGGTCAGGGAAAAGTACAGATGGCAGTGGGACGACTCGGGGGAGGCAAACAGGTCTACCTGAGCTTCCCCGAATCGACCCCAGATCAGCCGGATCGTCTCGGGATGGAGTCGCCACTCTCCGGGGAACGTGAGCTGTCGTGAGAGCGCGTCGGCCACACGATTGAGCTGCCCCGGGATGTGAACAGCACGCAGTGACTTGAACTGCGTGTGACTCCAGAGGAGGTGATGGCGGGCGAGCTGTGACATGTGGTGTGATCGTATACCCCCCAGCCGGTTGATATACGAGACCGCTGCAGTGTTGTCCATGCGGACTAGCACGTGCTTGCCCAACAGCAGTGGCCGGAACTGCCGCAAGGCTAAATGCACTGCCCACAGCCCCGAGGCTGCCTGCCCGTTGCATGTAGCGCCCCAGCCCGTGCTGGAGGCATCTGTTGTGACAACAGTATGCCGGGACACTTGTTCTAGGGGCACCCCGGCCCGTAGAAAGGCAAGGTCTGTCCAGGGGCTGAGGGAGCGGCGACACTGCTGGAGATACCTACTGCAGTGTACCGCGGCGCCATGCCCACCTCGGGACCCGGGAGTGTAGCCAGTGCTGAAGTGGTCTCATATGAAGCAATCCGAGCGTGACTGCAGCTGTGGATGTCATATGCCCCAGGAGCCTCTGAAACTGTTTCAGTGATACCACATTCCTGCCTCTGAATGAACTCAGGCAGTTCAGCACTGCTTGGGACGTTCCTCCGTGAGTCGTGCCGTCATACTCACCGAGTCTAACTCCACACCGAGAAAAGAGATTCTCTGCACAGGGGAGAGCTTGCTCTTTCCCAGTTGACCAAGCCCCAACTGGCTGAGGTGCCGGAGCACCAAGTCCCTGTGATCGCCTAACTGCTCTCTGGATTGGGCCAGAATAAGCCAATCGTCGAGGTAGTTGAGGATCCTGATTTCACTTCCCCGTAACGGGTAAAGGCGCCTCTACAACCTTCGTGGAACACACGGGAGACAGGGAGCCGAAGGAGAACCCTGTACTGCCATGCCCGACCTTGACGTAAACCGTAGAAATGGTCTGTGTCGCGGAAGGATCGAAACGTGAAAGTAAGCGTCCTTCAGGTCGATCGCTGCAAACCAATCCTGGGGCTGAATGCATTTGATCATGCGCCTGTAAGGCCAGCATCTTGAACGGGAGCTTGTGCAAAGCCCGGTTCAAGACTGCAGATCCAGGATTGGCGAAGGCCGCCACCTTCTTGGGTACGATGAAGTAAGGCTGCAAAACCCTGCCTCATCTCGGTTGGAGGGACCGCTCGATTGCATCCTTTGCCAGGAGGACAGCAATCTCCTCGCAAGACAGGGGCGTTCCAGACTGCCACCGAGAACGGCGTTGAACTTGGGAGGTCGCCTGGCTTAACTGAATCACAGAGCCGAGTCGACCAGGTGTGCGCGTGAGCCAGCGAGACAGGCTGGGCAGCGTGAGCCACGCCCAGACGCTGTGCAAGCGGCTCTAACGGCACAATCGACGTACCTGTGGTGGTTCAGCGAAGGGAGTAGGGGTGGATGGCACAGAAGGCGGTGCGTTCTGAGGCATCCTCACCGAACTCCTTGGGTCCTGAACGGGACTGGCCAGAGGAATGTCGCCCCGAACCGTACTCTCTTGGCTACTGGTAAAATGGGTCATGGGCGAGAGTGAGGAGGCAGGGCGTCGCACACTGTCGTCCCATGGACCTGAGAACCCGGAGGAAATGGAAATTGCTCTTTCTTTGAGAAGGTGGGTACCGCTGGCCCTTGGACCAGCGGCGGAAAAGAAACAAAATGAAACAGAAGATTCTCCTCCCGGCCCTCCACCGGGGGAAGGAGCGGCGCTGTTCTCGCCATCTCCTGAGAAAGAGCAAACTCCAACATCTCCGGGGTTGCCTGCGTCAGGGCCGCTTCGTCGACTTCCTGGACGACTTGGGGCCTGGCTGGGATGCGGGGGGCGCCGCTCTCCTGCGAGAGGCTCGATGCACCGGACTATGTGTTGATTCGGCCTGGGGCGGAACAGCTCTGGAGGACGCAGGAGGGCGCCCACGGCGACGGGCAGACTGAGGCCTGGCCCCGGGGGTAGCGGTGGATGGTGTATCACGCCGGGGCAGGATATGCTGGATCACCTTGGTCTGCTGCTGTACCGCCGAGAACTGCTGGGCGAAGCCCTCGACGGTGTCGCCGAACAGCCATCCCTGGGAGATGGGGGCGCGAGAAAGCGTTTTGTCGACGCCCTTCATCTCTGCCAGGTTGAGCCAGAGATGGCGCTCCTGGACCACCATGGTGGACATCGCCCAAAGGACCGCGCCCGTGACTTTTCCCTCGAGAGCGAAGTCAGTCGCCGGCGCAGCTCCTGCATCAACCCCGGTCGGTACTACCCTCGTGCACCTGTTTGAGCGCCTTGGCTTGGTGAACCTGCAGGATAGCCATGGCGTGCAGGGGAGGAGGCTGCCTGACCGCAGCACTGTAAGCTTTGGCCGCGAGAGCGGCTGTCAGCTTACAGGACTTGACGGGAGACGCGGGCGGTTCCTCCAAGTGGCGGCATTTCGTGGGCACAAGTGCACCGCGACCGCCTCTCCACCTGGGAATGCCCGCACCCCCTGGCCACTTTGCCGCCGAGGGTAGTGAGGACGGAGGAGGCGGAGGCGGCTTCCGGCCGTGCAAGGCCATCCACGAACTCGCCAGCTCCTCATGCACCTCCCGGAAGAAAGGCACCGGGCAGGGCGCGGTGTGAGCCGCGCCCGCCCGAAACCAATCGTCCAGCCGCGAGGGCTCGGGACTGGGCGGTCTGTTGACCTCCAGCCCGATGCTCACGGCTGCCCGGGCAAGCATGGCCGTCAGCTCTGGGTCCGTGCGGCGGTGGCGACAACACCCGAGGGGGACAGCCCCACCGCACCTTCATCCTCAGAGGATGTGAACCCATCCCCTGATGCTGCGATCGACATCCTATCTACAGATGGCGCACCGAATGAAATGCTGGGCGCCCTGTGGGACAGACCAGTGAAATAACCCGGGAACCGAACGGGATGTTCGCTACGTGAGGAGTAAGAGGTCCGTGGGGGCGTGCCCGGCGGAGAGGCTCTTACAGTAACCCTCAGATCTCCCAGAGCGTCAGCCGGCGATCCTCTGCTCGAGCCAGAGAGACCAGCACAGGTGGCGGCAGAGGGTGCCAATCCTTTCATAAAGGAAAGGCGATATCGCAGCGAAATCATGCTCATACGCCCACAACAGATGCATGAGTCATCCACGAACGCAGCTTCAGCGTGTCGGCGGCCCAGACACTGAAGACAACGATCGTGTCCGTCATCCGCAGACAGGAAACGACTGCAACCAGAAGGACACGGATTAAACGGCATCTTGAAAAAGACGCGATCGGCCGTGATTTGTTCTTTTTGATTTGTTCGGCCGTGATTTGCTCTCTCAGTTGAAGTGCCCAGGGAATTGCTGATGAGAGGGACTCCGCTGATCGCACCGTTACGCCAACCGAACAAAACAAAGATGAACGGCTTTGTGGAGATCAGCACTCTTCTCATCCACTCGGGCAAAAATCTAATGAGTGGATGCACCTGTCGCCTTTTATACCCGTATGCACGGGAGTGGCTCAGGTATGCAAAATCCACTAGCCAATTTCATTGGCGTTTTCTTAGTCAGAGATGTTCGGGGCTTCCAGGTAAATCGTCACGACATAACTCGTAGTGACCGACAGATAGGGAACTCAGAAATATGTATTTCAAGATGCAAAAAAAATGAAACTGTAAAACTGTACAATTTAATTTAATTTATTTATTTTCAATGAAATTGTCAAGGTTTATTTGTCATTTTTTTATCAAGTGTAGAGTTGTACAGTTTCATTTTTTTGCATTTATAAATGTACATTTAAAGAGTTTATTAATAATTTACTGACAATTTCTAAATGATCTTATGAACCACTGTTATTTAATCATAATGTCCATGTTAATTCACAGTACATTAACTAATGTTAACAGATACAATTTTACATTTTAATAATGTATTAGTTTAGTACTTAATATGAACTATATGATAACTTATAACTTAATATCAACTTAATATCAACTACATAAACTAAGTATGAGCAATATATTTTTACTTTATTTATTTGTGTTAGTAAAAATGAATCATGTTAGTTCATGGAAAAGTAAATTGTTAAAAAATGCCTTATAAATCATTAAAAGGTTTGGTAACATTATAATAATGTCTCATTTGTTAACATTAGTAAATGCATTAACTAACGTGAACTAACAATGACAAATATATTTTCACAGCATTTATTAATGTTTGTTGATGTTAATCAAAATTGTTCATGTTAATTCACAGTGCATTAACTAATGTTAAAAGATAAAACGTTAAATGTTAATAATGTTTAAGTTTAGATTATTAACTAACATTAATAATTGTTCATGTTAATTAATATAGTTAATGTTAATAACTGAAACCTTTTCGAAAGTGTTAGTAAAGTTTTATATGTTGTTCTGTGTGTGTGTATGTATTGCGCAGACTTGATGGGTTTGGATTAACCCTTTAATTGCTGTATCCCTTAAAACCAGACTGCCAGAGGGTTACTGTAAATGCATGTGTGTGAGAGAGAGAGAGAGGGAGAGAGAGAAAGGGAGAGAGAGAGTTAGAGAGAGAGAGATAGCATCTGTTTAAACTGTGTGTGTTTCACAGAGTTGGTGGCTTGGATTAACCCTTTAATTGCTGTATCCCTTAAAACCAGACTGCCAGAGGGTTACTGTAAATGCATGTGAGAGAGAGAGAGAGAGAGAGAGAGAGAGAGTGTGTGTTTCACAGAGTTGATGGTTTGGATTAACCCTTTAATTGCCGTGTCCCTTAAAACCAGACTGCTAGAGGGTTACTGCAAATGCATGTACCCTCTGGGCACCGCTTTCCTGATGCCACCGGGGTGGCGTTTGCATCAGCTTGGGCCCGCCATCGCTGCTTGCAGCTATATTTTGTTTTTGTATTTCTGTAGGTAATGATTTGCTCTCGGTCTTCTGAAAGTGATAACTTGTACAAAATATCCACGTTCTTAGAATTAGACTCCAAAACCTCTAATAACTCAAAATTTGCTCTTGTTGGCACACATTGCAGACAAAAATATACAAAAAATACAAAAACAATGCCTTTACCAATTTTTTTTAATAAAAACATAGAAAGAGCAAAGGCATTTCTAAATTGCAAACATGGATTCAAAGTTCCAGCAAGTCAGCATGTAAATCATCGTATAGAATATTTACCAGTTTGTCACACTTTAATTCTTGTAATTAAGTATATTTAATCTCTTGTCTTAGTTGATGGTAATCTATAACACATCATTGCCTATTTAAAACCATATAAATAGTAGGCCTAGTTAAAAATGTAATATAAATGTTCAAAATTAGTTGTTTATTAGTATATATTATAAATGTATACTGTATAATATTCAATTCAATGTCTAATACTTATACTTCCATTGAAGATGAGGCAGAAGCAGGCTCAGAGAGTGAGAGAGATTCCATTCAGCATCAGCCAAATGTGTAATTGCAAATCATAAAAGATGAGATTATCAATATATTTCAGGACATTGTACCAAATAAAAAAAGGTTTTGCTGTAAAAGGAACAGGTAAATATTAAAATGTAAAACTGTAAACATATTTTCTGTTATTATCAGAAATGTGTAATTGTGGTCTACTATCCAAACATCTACGATAAAGTCTGAGTGTGCTGTCTTCTCTCTCTTTTTTTTCTCAAAGTTATATTTTTTGGGCTTTTTATGCCTTTATTGGATAGGACAGTAGTAGAGAGCAGACAGGAAAGCACTGGGTGGAGAGAGGGGGCGGGATCAGAAAAGGATCTCGAGACGGGATCGAATTCGGGTTACCGTGAGCACAAAGCTATTGGCACCGACTGCTGTCTTCTCTTTCAATTGTATATTTGTAACAACTGAATAATTTGTATTAACAAGCACCCACCCCCTTAATTTTGGTTTGGGCCACTGACCCTCAAAATGTCTGTGCAAGGCCCTGATGATCACCATGGTAAATGCACTTAAAACATTTTCCTCAGTGCATAAACAATATGCCACAGGTATTTTCTCCATCTAGAGATGTTAGAAATTCATTCATATAGATTAATTTTGCTGTCAGAAGTGGACGAGGCTTCACAGTGAACAAACGCTGCAGCGGGCATGTGCACCAAACAGACAGAGCACAATAGAATAAGAGCACAATAAGAAATGCACATTAATGGTAGACATTAAATTTGCCTCATGTAGGATTTTAAATCTACAAGTAAGTGTGCATTTTATGATAAAAATAATTGTAAAGGGACATCGGTAATCGGGTAAATCAAATGTAAGATAAAACAGTCCTAATTTCTAAACTAAAATGAATTAATCTGTGTTCCTCTAACCGTCATATATATATATATATATATATATATATATATATATATATATATATATATATATATAAACTTTATTAAGATCCCTTATGGGCAATTTGGATGCAGCACAATAGACACACAAATGACACACACAATGCATTTAAAATAATATAAATACAAAAAATATACCTTTTAAAAATAAGCTAAGAAATGTATTTAAAACTATTAAGCAATCGAATTGCGCAAGGAACGAATGAATATTTCTAATGGTTATTTTTCATCTTTGGAATTCTGTATCGAGAACCTGAAGGCAAAATAGAAAACTCAGGGTGCAGATAGTGGTCACTGTCCAGAATAACAGATCGAGCTCGGCTCAAAACATTTCTGTTGAACAAAACTGCCAAACTTCTTTGTTCTTTACCTATGATCTTCCCGCTATTTGAGACTATTTTGTTTAATGCATTTTTATGTTTTGCACTAAGATTTCCAAACCAGCAGCTAATAGAAAATGATTGTACTGGCTCTATGTAAGATTTATAGAACAATTCCATCAGTGTCTTGCCTGCATTAAATTATCTTAATTTTCTTAGACAATATATATAAGTATGAGCGCTGCTGTCCCTTTACACAATACTTCTGTGTTCACATCAAAATGCAATATATTATCAATAATTGTTTTATTGATAATACGTATAGTACTTACTTATAGCTTTCCACACATTCTACCTTCTCAATCTTTATATATGTTGCCTGAGAAGAATGTATTACTGTTCTAAAATCAATAATCATATATTTCATCTTAGATACATTAAGCTGCAAACAAGCATCATCACACTATTTTACCAAGTCGTCAACCACTGGACCATGACATATTTCACAATTTTACAGAAGACTCACAATAACTGTGTTATCCACTAACTTTAAAAAGCACCTATTGTGATAATTACTTATACAATCAATTGTATATAAAATACATAAAAGGGACAAAACACAGCCTTGGGGGGAGCCTAGATGTTGTCTGGGGGGCTGAAAGACTAGCATATACTCTAACTCTCTGCGTTCTTTCAATTAAAAAAATATAATTCCTAACACACTAAGTTAAGATCCAGGGCAAAATTAGTGATTAACTTATCTGCTAAGATGTGGGGTTGTGATGATATGTGAATAATATGTGTTTTACTACCCTCCAAGTGCTTCAATACCATATTTAAAAGAGTTTCTGTTGCATTCCTAACACCTCGCTTTGTTTTATAAGCAAACTCAAGAGGGTCTAAAACATTATTGGTTTTAGACATCAATTCCTCTTTACTAATTTCTCAAAACATTTCATTATAAGGAAGCCCAGTTGAAGTTTAAGTTAATTGATTTGTTAATATTTCTTCATTATTATTTTCTAATATTTTATATTTATGTCTGTGTATTTTTTCCTAAATATGTCTAGGTTTCATTTGTATTGAAAAAGGAAAACATGTGTGTGAATTTGTTAAGTCAAGTACTTACCAGTTGTTATGGGATGGGATTGGTGTAACGCTCAAGGGGCGGGAGGAGGGACGAGAAAGAAGAGGACACTCTTCCACCCAGAGGAGGTTGCTGTGTAAAAGGTGAGGTGGAAATAACTTCATCTCTTGGTAAAGCCGCGCTGATGGTAGATGCGTCTGCTGTGACTTCACTTCCGGCTTGAGTGTTAGTACAAACCATTATAGTTCCAAGTAGAGATCGACCAATATGGGTTTTTCTATAGCCGATGCCGATGCCGATATTTAGAGATCAGGGTCAGCCGATGGCCGATATGTGCTGCAGATTTTTTTGGCCGATTTTTAGGGCCGATATCTTGAAGTTTTCCCCTTCATTTGCATGCTTAAATGTCACACTAATAATAAGTGGATGCACAAAATTTCTAAATTTAACATAATTTATTGAACACTGACTTCAAACATCTCTCGAATCTTAATTTTGTGCACTGCACGGTATTCAAATTAAATATTATCCAATATATTTATCCATATTCAACCATTTACATAAATGTTTTAGAGCATTTATGAAGCAGAATTTTTCAAGTTTGTTTGAACATAAATGTAAACTTAAATATACATTTAAATAAAATAAATACAACTTTATAAATAAAAATCAATTAAACTGAAATATATACAAAATAAATAATAGTAGTGCTGCAAACACACTAGCAACCAGCAACATTTGTGTTTGGTATAAATGACACAGAACATCTAAAGTGCATTCTAACTTTCTGCTTTTTGCAACTTTCTGCATTTTTATGTAAAACAAAGTCCTCAAGCAACCAACTGTGAATGCACTTGACTTAGCAGCAACAAAAATCTATTTTAGTGCAAATAACATGGCAGCAAACCCCTCATTTTTGAGTGAAGGAAATTATGTAAACATTACAGAACAATATAAAGGAATGTGCTTTAATTTGAACTCAATTGCAGTCCTCGAGTCTTCCTCACTCCACACATCTTTCACTGAAAGTTCTCAGTACTCCCAGTTTAAGAACGGCAGGTTGTCATGCAGGAAACACAGCTGTTCTGCATGTTCTTTCTCAGCTGTATACGTTAACTTAAGACATAACTGACTGTGATTGCCAGAATACTTGCCAAAACGTGTATTTTAACATAACTTTGTGTATGTATCCGTCCGTTGAGACACTGTCTGAAATCGCTCCTCTCACTCTCTCTCTCTGCCTGTGCATGCTTCGGTGTGTGCGGCAGCAGAAGAGTGCAGAAGACGTGAGTCCGAGAGCTGTGCAGTGGCCGGTGTAGACTGTAGACGATTCTCCCTTCCGATTGGCGAGAGTCTACATTTGTCGTAGACACTAGGCCAATCGGAAGGCCGAATGAGGCGGGTTTCGACCAATCGCGTCGCTCTGGAATCTACGCTAGCGCTCGTGGTATATAGCTCCAATGTTTACGGAGAAAGATATTATTATCTAGTCCCGAAAGACGTGCAAATGATACACTTCACTCTATGGTGGTTAAATGTATCAAAATAAAACCTAACTTACAACATTGGGGCTAATATGTTAGCAAGCAAGCTGCTGATAGTTTTCGACTACAGTCCTTAAAGTTAACTGCAACTAAGCGAACCTTCAACCAGCTGTAGCATTATGCCAGTTCCCGACGGTTTTATGCTATTCGTTTTTTTCTTTCACTGAGAGAAGCAACACTTCATAGTTTACTAGTAATATATAGTAAATATATGGCCGATATATCGGTCGACCTCTAGTTCCAAGTCATGCAATCGAAAACTGTCAGTTATTAGTACTGGTGCAAAATTAATCAATGAAAGAAGTGTCCCTTCCTGTAGGGACTGTCCTTGGTTATTTGTATGTAGCAGACCCAATTAGTCTTTCTCCAGTGACTGAACCTTGTGACCAGGTGATTGATCCAAAGCGGTTCAATTTTGGAGATTCAACCATTCCAGAAGAATGGAAAGAGAGAATGCAACAAAATCTGAGCAAAATAACAAAAGTTTTCTCACTTCAGGAGTGGGATGTGGGCCTTGCTAAGGCATTAGAGCATAGTATCCGGCTTTCAGATTCAAGGCCTTTCAGAGAACGCTCTATGCTTTTAGCCCCAGCGGACATAGACGATGTAAGGAAACATCTTCAGGACCTCTTAAATGTTGGCATTATAAAGGAGACGCACAGTCCATACACATTTCAGATTGTAATTGCCAGGAAGAAAAATGGATCAGTCCGTATGTGTATCGATTACCGAACCTTGAATGCAAGAACAATTCCCGATCAATACACAACTCCAAGAGTTGATGATGCATTGGACTGTCTAGTGCAGGGGTCGGCAACCTTTTACGGAATTACGTGCCATTTTTCTGGTTAACCACTGTGCCATTATACCCCCATCCCCCTGCAACGTTCAAACATTTCTTGAACAACAGCTATACAGTGTGACCATACTGAACACCACTGTGTGTGTGAGAGACAAGGCCAATGTATTAAAACCGTTTAGTATAATCACCGTTCTATCTTAATTCACACACACCACTCGCACACAGAGATGGGAGATCACATTCAGAAGCTCATAAACTTCTTGTCAGTGCTGCCACGTGACTTTTATTAATCGACACCGAATCGCTATTTTATATATCTCAGCAATGAGGGTGTACAATTGCTGTATTTTAAGTAACTAAACTTAGCTTCATTCAGAGAGACAAACACTTACAATTCTCACATCTTTCTCTCTCTCTCTCTCTCTCTCTCAAAATGGCCATATTTGAGAAACAAATTCAAGTAGTTTGCATCACTGATATTGTTGTCAGCCATTTAACATTTCTATCGTAAATCAGTTGACTAATATTAAATGATTTGCAGCTTCGTCTTACCTCGCTCTCTTTCAACAATAAACTGACGCTTCGCGCTCAGCATCTGTGAATGGTAAACCCCGCCTACTTTGATTTGATTGGCCATCTCAGTCATTTTGACATTGACGAGCGCCGTTAGACCGCTGAGGCTTTGATTTGAAGCGCCTATGTGCAGCGGTCACGTGCTTACGTAGACTAGCTCAAGTTAATTCTCACACTTTAATAGTATTAATAGCTCTTAACAGGCTGTGTGACTATGAGAAGTTATTACATCAAAATGTACGTCAGCATGCAGTTTTCCCTATTGCAGCTCACATGGGTTGCCGACCCCTGGTCTAGTGGGTAGTCAATAGTTTTTGGTCCTGGACCTAAGAAGTGGCGATTATTGAATGGCTATGGCCGAAGCAGATAAAGATAAAACTGCTTTTATCTGCCCACTTGAATTCTACCAATTTGAGCAGATGCCACTAGGGGTGACAGGAGCTCCCACAACTTTCCAGAGATTAATGGAAAGAGTTGTCGATGACATGAATCTACTCCAAGTGCTGGTCTATCTGGATTATTTAATAGTCTTCAGCAAGTCGCTGGAGGAACATGAGGAGAGGCTCATGAAAGTGCTGGATCGGTTAGAAGAAGCCGGGATAAAGGTGTCCATTGATAAGTGTTTCTTTTGCCAGAACTGAATTAAGTATGTAGGTCATATCGTATCCAATAAGGGGATAGTGACAGATCCGGAAAAGATAGCGGCAGTGACCCACTGGCAGTGACCCAACCAACAGACCTGAAGTCCCTGCGCTCCTTTTTAGGATTCTGTGGGTACTATCTTTGGTTCATTGCTAATTAATCTTCCATTGTAAGGCCACTGACAGAGCTCACTAAGGGCTATGTGCCAACACAAAAAGAAATTCCAGCAAAGAGAAAAGCACTTACTTCAGAGAATTGGAGCCCTTTGTAGATTGATGGGATAAGTCCTGCACGACCATATTTTGGCAGAGAATTCACTGCTTGACAAATGCTCCTGTCTTAGCCTTCGCAGATCCCAATAAGCCATACATTCTTCACGTGGAAAAAACTGTTGTTAAATTCACCTATGATGAGCCAGGGAGGTCAAGGGATCAGCCCCTAACCATTGTTCATAGAGGAGTAATCATTCAAATTGGCAAGAAAGCTAGTCACAAGAAATGTAGGACAGTAGTGTAATGCTGGAAATAAATGTGTAAGTCTGTATGAGGACATTCAGACATTTAAAGGGGGGAGGGTGAAGCCCAGTTGAAGTTTAATTTAATTGATTTGTTAATATTTCTTTATTATTATTTTCTAATATTTTATATTTATATTTATGTCTGTGTATTATTTTCCTAATTATATATGTTTCATTTGTATTGAAACAGGAAAACATGTGTGTGAATTTGTTACGTTAAAAGTACTTACCAGTTATAATGGTATTGGTGTAACACTCAAGGGGACGGGAGGGAGGTGACGGCTGTAAGAGGGAACATGTCCGAGTTTATCTGAAGCATAAAGATACCATCCTATGATGGTTGTCAAAAAGAGTACTGATTTAGAGTTGGTATAAAGTTATTTGAGCTTGAGGGGATAGAAATTTACCCTAGGATCATCGGATAACAGACCTGCATGTCTGATTCTTATAAATCAGCGCTAAACTTCCACTTGAGAGAAGAGCGAGCTCGCGGTTGTGGAAAACTACCGTCGATTGCATCTCTTACCAACCTTGAGCTACCGGAGACATCCCAGATAGCGCTCTGGGATGCCAGGAATTCTCAGTGGTTCCTCTGGCAGCACTGGACATGCTCGCCATCCTGCATTCCCTTCTTCCAAGCCTGTAAATCCCTCGTGTTTAAAAGTGCGTCACGGGGACACCGACCCAGACTAGCGGCGGTAAGACAGCTGTATATTTAGTTTGCTCATTGTGTGAAGCGGCAAATAGTTTTGTGCCTCAACGAACCCCAGCATCTATCAGGCCTGCAACAGGGTATTTATTTTATTGATGGCCATTTTGAACATTGAAAATGAGTGGTTTGATTTACTGTTGGGGACATTTGAGTGAACTTGTGTTAATTGTTGGACTTCAGTATCATTCGCCTTCATATTTCATTTGGTGATATTTGGGACATTCAAACTTCTCATTTGTTGCTGGGCTTGTTATGTTTATTGTGTTTATTATATTTAATTTAAGTAAATTAATCCCAGTTCGATTTCCCTTAACGGTCTGTGTGGTTATTTTATTGATTAATAGGCCCACCAATATTAACATTAAAGGGTTTTTGAAAAAAAGCTAATAATATTCAGAGAATATTTAGAGAGATCTAACAACATATGAACCCAGGACCCCTTCCATTTAATTTAAGGGAGCGGGCCGCTACAAAGAGATGTTAACACCATTGGCCTAAGATAATTTAATGTTAAGAACATTTGTAGCACAGGCACCATAATAGCTTGTTTCCAAAACTCAGGAACTCTCTGGATGGCAAATTATCTTTGAAAAATATTGCAAAATACTAGGGGTGTCCCAAGCTAAGGATTTACAAAGTCAAATCGGAATTTTTGGATAGTCGGCTAGTCGAATCTTATTTTTGGGGACGGGGCAAAATACCAAAATTACCAAGAGTCAAGTCAGACATTGGACAGTAGTAATTACTGATGTTAACACACAGGGGAAATGTGTAATGGATGCCTCACAGATACAAAACTAACGTTTTATGTTTTGACAATAAAACATTTCATGTCAGCGAAACCCTAAGAATTCACAACATTTTCTTTACAACCTTGCTCTCATTATAACGTTATGTATATGACAGTATAAATGTTCTGTATTTGAGCTGCTGTATGACCAGTAGAGTGAAGCATTTGACAGCAGGTGTTTAATCAGTGGGATTTAACTAATTTATCTCATATAAAATACGCTTCATTATTTATTCAACATAACGTTAATATTACGACTTATAGGCTATCTGCACAAAATCCCCCGAATGCATGAACGTGTCTGCGTGGCTCTGAATAAACACCTTTTATGGACGCGTTCTTCACGCAAAAACATCCAGAAACAAGGCAAATAAATTATAAAATTCACAGCGTTGTATTATAATAGTGTTGTTATGTATATGACAGCCCCAGTCATAGTTATTATGACTGGGCTGTCATATATTATATTGCCACAGCAATATCACCCTGCAGCTCAAAACTGGTTGCCCACTGAAGCTAAGCAGGGTTGGGCCTGGTCAGTACCTGGATGGGAGACCTCCTGGGGAAAACTTGGTTGCTGTTGGAAGGCCTATCCTAGCACCCCAGTATAGTGATGGGGACACTATACTGTAAAAAGCACCATCTTTCGGATGAAACGATAAACCGAGGTCCTGAATCTCTGTGGTCATTAAAATCCAATGACACTCATCGTAAAGAGTAGGAGTGTAACCCTGGTGTTCTGGCCAAATTCCCTCCTCTGGCTCTTGTCAATCATGGCCTCCCAATAATCCCCATCAATTTGATTGGCTCTATGACGCTCTCTCCTATCCACTTGTAGCTGGTGTGTGGTGAGTGCACTGGCGCTGTTGTGCTGCGGAAGTACAGTTTACCAGGAAGTGACGATTCTGTTCTCTTTGACTTGTTGGATGGAAATGGTGCTTTATTCGCATGTGTTTTATGCGACATTCCCCTTTTGCGCATAAGTTTAATTTGAATCTTTGGATGGAAACAGCTACAGCAATTTATGAAAGAAATCAATTAAATCTGTATGTGGGAGTGTGTGGGGGAAAACATCAGATGTAACCCTCTTTGTAATCCTTAACATTTTCATAAGTAACTGTAATTTTGTAATGAGGCCACTGAGGCTGAGGTAGAATCCATTAGCAGAAGTTTATTAAAGGGGCTTTCATGAAACAGAAACGTGAATTCAGGCAAGGGGTCAAAACCGGATGAACAGTCCAATCTTTCGATGTACACAGGGTTGATCCAATAGACAAAGATGAGTAGGCAGGCAGGAGGTCCAAACACAAAGATCGAGTTATCAGGCAATCAAAACAGAAGGGAAAATCCAGAGAGTACGTAGTCAGCTAAACAGGCAAAATCATACACAGAATAGGTCAACAGGATACTTGAGAAGCACTTGGTAAGGCACAAATACTGGCAATACTTCGCACAGGCCCAAACGGCTAGCATGCTTATAAATGCTACAAACAGGAAATGACTAGAGAAGCAGAGGGAGTGGAGCAC
The DNA here is from genome assembly GCA_027564155.1 of Gymnocypris eckloni scoliostomus. Lineage (NCBI taxonomy): Eukaryota > Metazoa > Chordata > Actinopteri > Cypriniformes > Cyprinidae > Gymnocypris > Gymnocypris eckloni. The sequence goes on along the minus strand of CM050425.1, from coordinate 18,912,641 downwards.
AGTCAGTATTCGGGTGAGGGCTCCCTCTGCTGGTTAGGCATTACAGAACCCCCCTCTCTAGGAGCGACTCCTGGCGCTCGACGTGGGCGTCCCCGTGGTCGTGGTGCTGGTCGATTGGGTCTGGCTCGATGAAATTCCTCAATGAGAGAGGGATCCAGAATATCACGAGCAGCTACCCAGGACCTCTCCTCAGGCCCATAGCCCTCCCAGTCCACCAGATATTGGAGCTGACCCCCTCTCCTCCTTGAGTCCAGCAGCACATTCACCTTGTAAGCAGGAGTACCGTCAATATCCAGTGGTGGTGGTGGTGGCTCTTGGATCTCGGTTTCGGGGTCAGCATCCAGGTGGACCGGTTTGAGGAGGGAAACATGAAAAGGAGATATTCTGTAGTCAGCAGGAAGTTGTAGTTGGTAAGTGACCTCATTTATTCTTCTAAGAATTTTAAAAGGGCCAACATACCTTGGGCTGAGTTTTTTGCTGGGAAGCCGAAGTTTGAGGTCCCTCATGGAGAGCCAGACCCGTTGTCCTGGTTGATAGGGGGGATGTGGGCGACGTCGCCTGTTAGCCTGGAACTCCTGTGTTCGTACGGCTCGCTGGAGGCGAATGTGTACACTGTCCCACACCCCCTCACTCCGTTTGATCCACTCATCCACCGCTGGAACTGAAGAAGGCTCACCAGACCATGGAAACAAGGGAGGTTGGAATCCCAGGATGCACTGGAAGGGGGTTAGACCTGTAGAAGTATGGGTGATGGAGTTTTGGGCGCATTCTGCCCAGGGTAAGAACTCTGACCATCGCTGTTGTTCTCGGCTGCAGTATGTTCGTAGGTATCTGCCGATCTCTTGGTTTAGGCGTTCGACTTGGCCGTTGGCTTGAAGGTGATAACCTGACGTCAGGCTTACGTTAATATCCAGATGTTTGCAGAAAGCCCTCCAAACTTGGGAAGTGAATTGAGTGCCCCGATCGCTGACAATGTCCTCTGGAAGGCCATATACTCGGAAGACCTGGTGGAACAAGGCGAGAGCTGTTTCCATGGCTGTAGGTAGTTTCTTTAAAGGTATCAGTCGACAGGATTTAGAGAAACTATCAATAATGACGAGAATGACGGTGAAGCCATCAGAAGGGGACAGATCAGTTACGAAGTTGATGGAAAGGTGGGACCATGGACGTTGTGGGATGGGTAGTGGTTGGAGGAGTCCGGATGGTAATTCTTTGGGTGTTTTTGACTGAGCACAGACTTGACAGGATTTTACATATGTGGTAACGTTTTACTGCCTGGTCGATATGTGACTGTAAATTGGAAATGGGTAAAAAACAGGGCCCAGCGGGCTTGGCGTGGGTTGAGACATTTGGCACTCTTGATATATTCTAGATTTTTATGATCTGTGATTATTGGAAAGGATGAGTTGCTCCTTCTAGCCAGTGTCTCCACTCTTCAATGGCGGCTTTCATAGAGAGGAGTTCCTTGTTGCCCACGTCATAATTACGTTCTGCTGCTGTTAGCTTTCTTGAAAAGAATGCACATGGGAATAACTTGCCTGGTTGACCATGACGTTGGGAAAGTACAGCTCCGATTCCACAGTCCAAGACATCAACTTCAACCACAAATGGTAAACTAGGTTTGGGGTTTTTCAGGATAGGTGCTGTGGTGAATCTTCCTTTCAAAGTGGTGAAAGCAGTTTTAGCCTCCTCTGTCCACTTTAATTTCGAGGGTTTGCCTTTTAGGAGGGATGTCAACGGGGCAGAGACAATGCTATAATTTCGGATGAAACGTCGATAAAAGTTAGCAAACCCCAGAAATCTTTGAAGTTCCTTAATCGTGGTTGTTGAGGCCATTCGGTGACTGCCCTGACTTTCCTCTCATCCATTCTTACTCCCTCGTGACTAATATGATATCCTAAAAAGGTTGTTTGCTTCACATGGAATTCACATTTTTCTGCCTTAACGTACAGTTGGTTTTCTAGTAATCGAGAGAGAACATTTCTTACTTGACCAATGTGTTCTTCTTCTGATTTGGAGTAGATCAAGATGTAGGCGACCACATACTGGTTCAGCAGAACTCTGAAGATGTCATTTATGAAAGATTGGAAAACAGCTGGTGAGTTCGCCAGTCCATATGGCATGACCTGATATTCATAGTGCCCCCTGGTGGTGAGGAAGGCTGTTTTCCACTCATCTCCCTCCTTAATCCGGATTAGATTATATGCACTTCTTAAATCAAGCTTGGTGTAAATGGTGGCTTCACAAAGTTGTTCAAGGGCGGATGGAACCAATGGGAGTGGGTAGCGGAACTTAACAGTAACATTATTAAGTCCTCTGTAATCGACGCAAGGTCTCAGTCCTCCATCCTTCTTCTCGACAAAAAAAACCCTGCCCCGGCTGGTGATGTGGATGCACGAATAAAACCTGAATTCATGGCTTCTTCGATGTATTCTTCCATGGCCTGGTTTTCTGTTCTAGAAAGATGATAGACTTTGCTTTTGGGTGGCATGGCATTGGGAAGCAGATCAATTGAGCAGTCTCCAGATCTGTGAGGTGGTAAGCGTGTGGCCTTAGTTTTACTGAAGACCTCTGATAGGTCATTGTAGCAAGAGGGGATGTTTATAGTCTTATGGGTCTCTGGACTTTCTATGCTGGTTGTAAAACAGGGTTGGGGCCGTATGGCGAAGCAGTGATTTATGCAGAACATGGGCCATTGATGGAGCTCACCACTATGCCAGGAGATGTTAGGGTCGTGTACCGATAGCCAGGGGTGCCCCAGGATGATTTAGTGTTTAGGAGAGTTGACCACATAAAGGGAAATAGATTCTTGATGAAATAGTCCTACTGTCATGGTAAGTGTTTGAGTTTGATGCGTGATCCCTTCTCCAATGAGTGTATTGTCGATTGCTTTGATCTGGATCGGGGGAATGCAGGGTTGAGTGGGGAGATTATATTCTTTGACGATGCTTTTACTGATCAAATTAAGGGCAGCCCCAGAATCGATCATCGCTGTTAACTCAAAAGAGATATATTCAGTGTTTACAGTAACGGGAAGCAAGAAAGATTTATTATTTAACAGAGAAAATTGTTCAATAGTTACCCTCTGTACATTCTTGGATTTGTATGGGCATCCAACACTGCAGTGGCCTGCTTCACCGCAGTAAAAACACAATTGGAGCTGACGATGTCTCATTCTTTCTTCGTCAGATAATCTTGATACACCAAGTTGCATGGGTTTACTGCTAGCCTTAGGTTCAGTGGTTGGGAAACTAGTGGCTGGACTTCGTAGTTCGTAACAAACTCCCTTGTGGTTACCTCGTTTCGGTGCTTGTCTCATCAAGTTGTCAATTCTAATAGCAAGTGTTGCAAAGTCTGAAAATTATAGATCCTCCCCTTTACAGGCTAGTTCAGATTGTAATTCGAGATTGAGGCTTTGTTGGAATATAGTTTTCAGAGCAATGTCGTTAAATCTGCTTTGAGTGGCGAGTGTTCTGAACTCCACGGAGTAATCTGCTGCCGTACGACACCCTTGTGAAATGTGGAGGAGTTGAGTTGCGAAACTCTTGCCCTCGGCAGGATATTCAAACAATTCTTGAAGTTGCTGAAAAATAATAATCTACGGAGGTCCTAAATCGTGAGTCTGTGTAAATCGTGGGTCCGACTCGCGAGTAACGTCATTAAAAACGCACACCTCTTCTCTTCAGATTCAAACTTATCCCCTTGATGATCTAAGTAGATTCTTACTTGACGAATGAAACCTCTACACTGATCAGCAGATCCATCAAATTTATCCGGAAGAGCAAAGCTTACCGTCTTTTGCGTTGGTGAGGGGAGCGATCGGATGTAATGCGTCAGGTGTTCATTTACTGATTGAAGATTAGTGAGTTGTTCTTGATAGCCCTTCATTAACTCACTCTGATAGGCAAACGCTGCTTGCAGGTTGGAAACTTCTGCTGGATTCATTGGAGGTGAAGTATTCTGTAATGAGGCCACTTAGGCTGAGGTAGAATCCATTAGCAGAAGTTTATTAAAGGGGCTTTCATGAAACAGAAACTTGAATTCAGGCAAGGGGTCAAAACCGGATGAACAGTCCAATCTTTCGACGTACACAGGGTTGATGCAATAGACAAAGACGAGTAGGCAGGCAGGAGGTCCAAACACAAAGATCGAGTTATCAGGCAATCAAAACAGAAGGGAAAATCCAGAGTACGTAGTCAGCTAAACAGAATAGGTCAACAGGATACTTGAGAAACTCTTTGTAAGGCAGGAATATTGGCAATACTTCACACAGGCTCAAACGGCTAGCATGCTTATAAATGCTACAAACAGGAAATGACTAGAGAAGCAGAGGGAGTGGAGCACAGTCAGTATTCGGGTGAGGGCTCCCTCTGCTGGTTAGGCATTAAAAATTGAATTACACATTTTTTCTCAGTAACTGTAACTGATTACAATTACTTTTATTTTGTAATTAAATTACATAATCTAGTTACATGTAATTAGTTACTCCCCAACATTGCACGTGACTGCTTCATATTCTGATTCAAATAATGCAAATCCCTTGCGCAGGTGTCAAGTGTCATTCACTTGTTCAGTGTTGGGGAGTAACTAGTTACATGTAATGGAATTACATAATTTAATTACAAAATAAAATTAACTGTAATCAGTTACAGTTACTGAGAACACATTTGTAATTAAATTACAGTTACTTGTGAAAATGTTAAGGATTACAAAGGGGCTTACATCTGATTTTTTCACACACACCCACATACAGATTTAATTGATTTATTTCATAAAATGCAGTGACTGCTCTAAAATATGAAACGCCGATGTTTCAGAAGTTTATAACATGCTGATCCGATAACTCTTATATTTCTTATATGGGTTTATGTATATGCTTTATTTATTTTTTTACTCAATTAATTTTTTTTCTGAGGCATTGTTAGATCCAGTGTTTCCTGTAATATCTATGCAAAGATTTGATTTCAAAAACAGTTTCATAGCTATTAAATTATTTCTTGTTATGATTTTAAACCTATATTTAACCGTAGCGTGATTTTAAAGTAAATCTGATTTTGTGGGGGCTGTGCTTCAAAGGGGACATTGGATGCCCATTTTCCACAAGGTTATATGATTCTTTAGGGTCTTCTTGAAATTGTCTCAGCGTTCATGTAAAACAACACCCTTTTTACCTTGTCAAAAACAGCTCTGTTCACAGTGACTCGTTTCGGTGTATATCTCTTTACATGCTAATGAGCACTGCTCCCCGCCCCTCTCTTCTGTGGAAGTGATCCATCCATAAGTTTAAACTTTTTAACAAAACCTGCCTTGAATTGTCCCTCATTCAGAAAACTGTCTGGAGTAAAATTGTTTGCGCAGCCAGGCATAAATTAATTAATGAAAGTGAAGTGAAGTGATGTGTGGCCAAGTGTGGTGACCTCGGAATTAGTGCTCTGCATTTAAACCATCCAAGTGCACACACACAGTAGTAACCACACACACACACACACACACACACTGTGAACACACACCCGGAGCAGTGGGCAGCCATATTGCTTTAGCGTTCTGAGTTCAGCAGTTAATAAAGTTTTTTTTCTTCATCCATTCCCATCAAAATGCATGCTACTGATGCGAAAACGCAGAAAATCGAAACTGATCCGAATTTTCTTATGACAGACGAAAGGCAGTGTGTAAATGTGATTAACACAACATGAGGTCGTATTTATTTTTTTATGTGTGAAAATTTTGGACAAAAATTTCGGACTCAGTGTGCAATGGTTTTAACAGTCAAAAACATTAGAAATTTTGAAAAATAATCAAATGTAATCAGTTACACTAATAAAGTAATTGAAAAGTTACACTACTTATTCAATTTTAAATAGGGTAACTTGTAATCTGTAACCTATTACATTTCCAAAGTAACCTTCCCAACAATGCACTTGTTTGATAAGAATAAATCATAATACTACTAAATATGGATGTGTAGTTTTGTGTATGTTCAGTTTGTATTATTTACCAGTTCATAAGTATTTTAACAGACCATTTTATGATAATCTTTGTTTATTTTGTTAATGTCTATGTCTACCTTGCTTCTTGCAGAGGGATATGTCAAATATCAGTGGTGCGCAATGCGCACGTTACAAGATAGTGATCGGTGAAAGCATTGCTTAGCTGTATAACGTCTCAGAGATGACCAAACATGTGCGTCAGCGATCGAGGACTCGATTACTCAGCTGTGACAGTGATGATCCCTGCTAAAAGAAAACAATAGAAGCCCAATAGAAATCAAAACAGAAATTATAATGGTTTCTATTAAAATACCATTATAAACCATTAGATTTGTCCAGTAAAACCATTACAAAATTCCTTTTGTAGTGTGTTTTGGGCATTCTTCCAATAGGAATTAACATCCCACCAATAGAATCCATCACATACCAGTAGACACCATTATAGTTCCATTGAAACCAATAGAATCCCCATTTTAACCATTAAATCCATTACATTTTCTATTGTGCTTCTATTTCTATTGTGGTCATGTTGCTTTTAGATGTTTCTTTAAAAAATACCAATCCTATAATAATGCAAACGTGATGTTTTACTTCGTATGGCTTCGAAAACATGCAGACAATTTTAGGAATCACTTGATAATGTAGATGAAAATATAGCAAAAATCTGCCATAAACATTAATGGCTTAAGTATTATAATGAGAACTTTATAGAATGTGAAATCTATAGTAAATAGATGTAAATCTATACAGCAATCCTGTAAATCCTGTCCTTGCCCATGTTTAAGCGCGCTGTTGAAAGCGTATCACGGCGGGAGCTCTCTCTCTCTCTTGCTATAGCACGTAACTTAAAGTTCACTGGCATATGCATCCTTTTGAATAGATACAAGTTGTAATGTTAAGTTTATGTTATGTATCTAAGTTATCGGATTAATATAACAGGAAGTGTCATAGAACGGGTTTCAGTTTAGTGGCATACAGTCAGCTTCACCTCAGGCAGTTATTCATATTTAGATGCTTTTTTTTTATAACATTGCTGCATCATAATAATAATCTAACATCTAATCATGTGTTCATGTTTTCATTGATATGTTTTCTTGTCATATTTTTATATTTAACATTCATTTTCATAACAGCCTTCAGATATTTTCATTATCTCCATTACGGCCATGCCCCATGCACACACCCCTACAATATATAAATATATTGTAGAAACTTAATCTCCTGTAAAGCTGCTTTGTAACGATTTGTTTTGTAAAAAGCGCTATACAAATAAACTTGAATTGAATAGCAGTAAGATTTGTTCCTCACGATATAATTAAACCTAGTGTATGTTTAGGACAATGAGTGGGTCTATGATATTTTTCTTGACCCAAAATGAGTTTAGTAAGTCTGTAAATGCAACCCCTAATGCATCGTGTATTAATCAACATGAATGTTGAAATCGCAGACAATTAGCAATTTATCAATGTTGACCAGAAAATTTGAAAGAAAATCTCTTTTAGAAAATTAACATCGGGTCCTGGAGGTCTATACACGGTAGCCAAAATGAAAGATGGTAGGGATTTCTTTCTTCTATCTGTAAGCATAATATACCACTGAGCCACAGAAACTCAGTCGCTCAGTAGAGCATTGCGTTAGCAGCGCATAAGGTCGTGGGTTCAATTCCCAGGGAACACATGTACTGACAAAAAATGTATAACCTGAATGCACTGTAAGTCTCTTTAGATAAAAGCGTCTGCTAAATGCATAAATGTAAATGTAATATTTAGCACAAGCTCTTTAAATGAATTAAAACCGTGTCCTGTTTCTGAGTAACATTAATTATATCTTTATATATTGTTGCGACACCGCCGCCACGACCAATCAGACGGGGCTGATGCTTGTAATAGTAGCCTGGTGGAGGAGACTCATTAAGACAGAAATTATAATTTGGTTTAAGACTGATTTCAGTAAGGCAGAGTATATAAAAACTATTATCTGTGATCATTTAATTTACATTTAATTTGATTTAATCATGATCAGATTTTGTCTAGATCCTGTTATAGATTTATTATTTGGCTTCACTATTCGGGGACAGACACATGGTCAATAGAATGGATTACACACGCACTGCTAAAGTATTAATCAAATTTGGGCAAAACGGTTCAGGGTGAAGATCTCGAAGGCTGGCGGAGGGGGAGAGGTCCTCGCCCGGGGCCTGGCTCGCTTCCACAGCTGAAGGTTAGGTGGATTGTATATGCCTGTGAGTGTGAGTTGTGTCAAAAAGGGCAGCCAGTGTAATCTGTAGAGGCCAAATCAAATGAGAGGGTTCAGAAATGGACCTTGTACCTCTGCACATTTTTTTTTAAAACAGGTAAAGGTTTATAAAATCATTCTAAAAGAGTTTGAGTGCTTTGAAAGTAAATTTTGCATAGTAGCTCATTATTTGACCCACATCACCCTTACGTAGCCCAGCTTGTATCCATTATTACCCATTTGGACCCGATATGGAACCTATTGAGTGACCAATATCCATCCAACTGGGCACACCCATTACATTAATCTGTGCTGTGTTGGAAGAAGATCCTTATAATTAATACATTTTATTCAGGATAATGAACAGATTTTAGAAGAAAGGAGCAACTCCAAAACTGGTCAAGCAGATTTGAGGGAAACAACTGAAGTGAGCGACTCTGATTCATCAGTCAGCTGCATGGGTAAGAAAACAACAATATTGTTTATAGTAAGACATGTTCTCATATTGTGGTGTACTGGTGTGTTTAACAACAGTTCTGTGTATTTATCCTAGACAAAATATTTCCCAGCATGACCATTGTGTTATTTGGAAACTCTTCATCAGTCCAGTTTGGACATGAAAACATTCTATTTGGAGAAAAACAGACAAATATGGACAATTCAGAAATATCCAGCATTACTCTTGTACAGCAGAAGATATCAGACTGTCACACCTCTGTGATAAACATGATTGACTTACATGAGACTGAACTTTACCTGGGCTCTGTGGATCATCTCATTGGTCAACTCATGGATGAAAATGAAATCCACGCCTTCATCTTTGTTTTGCGACTGGGTCAGTTAAGAGATGCTGATAAGATGGGTCTGGAATGGCTTCAGAGAGTGTTTGGTGATAAAGTTCTTCAGTTTGTGCTGATTCTCTTCACCTACGAGAGAGAAGAAGAGTGTGACTCTATCATAGATGATCTGAAGAAAACCCTGTTCTGGAACAGCTGCTGGAGAAATGTGGAGGAAGATTTCAGACCTGCAACAAGATGATGAACAGCCAATCAGAGATGAGAGACCTGATGGACAAGATTAAGCATCTGTTTAATGAGAATCAACACCAGTGTTACACCGGAGAGAGACGAGAGAGAGAAGAGCCACAAAAGAGTGAATGTGAAAGTGGTGAGAGAAACAGATTCTTTATTGATATTTCCCATCTTTAGTCCAGACTGTAATTTAACATTCTGGTTGGTGCTGATATCCTTGTGGGCAGTGTGCCGACATATGAGTTTGAGTCCCGGCTTGTGGACCTTTCATGGTCCCATCCCACGATCTCTTCCACTTTGCTTCCTGTCTCCTCTTCACTGTCCTTTAATAATAAAGGCAAAAAGCCAAATAAAATACACATTTTGTATGTCTTCCTATATCTGACACACCCACTTCAGGTCTTGCAGTCTCCACTAATGAGCTGATGATCTGAATCAGATGTGATAGATGAGGAGACATACAGACAGAAAACTGTGAAATGCTGCCTCCACAGGCAGGATACAGAGGTAAGAAGGTAACAAGGCATGTCTGAATCCAATGGCCATTCCACATCCTGATTTTTGATATCCCTCAATCCTGTGTGTTACATTACATTACATTTGACCTAAAAAAACAATGATGCATCAGAAATCTTTGGGTTGGTGGTGAGTTTTTTTTGTAAAACGTATTCTGACAAACTTTTCCCAACTTTTATGGCATTTCTAGCAAGAAAAAAAAAAAAAGCTTAAAAAAAATGCTCCACCATCCAATGAGTGTCATTTTGAAATTTTATATATTTTCTAAATGAAACCAAACACAGATTGAATCTGAAATATTATTCCTACTTCAGAAATTGTTTTATCATAACTTTTTGAAGTAATACATCAAATCCATTGCAACCTCTTTGTCCTCTTAAACCCCTTTCACACAGAGAGTTGATCCCAGGAAATTGCCATAGTGCTTTCTGTGTGAATGCAAAGACATCTGAGGATTGATTCTGGGATTGTTCCCAGTATGGGGACCTTGTCGGGATCAGTCCTGGAATGTGCCCTGTGTGAACAAAATGCTGGACCATTGCCATAAGTGGTGTGTTGTAGTGATGACGCTGAAGCTGAGGTCATGCATCAAGTTTATTGTGCGTGCCCACTGGTATGAAGGGAGTGGAGAAGAGTGAGCATTTTCAGTTAATTCCTGTGGAAGTTGAACCTTATGAAGCTTTGCTGACATGCACTGTAAGCCTTGGTCAGGGCCGTTGCAAGGAATTCTGGGCCCTGTGCATACAATTTTCTATGGGCCCCCTTAAAATCATGTTTTTTTTGTGTGTTTGTTTGTTGTTGTTTTTGTTTGTTGATGGGTTTTGGGGTGAGTTGCGATCGTAAAATGTAAAATAACATTCAGGGTGGGGGCAGGGCTGGGGTTAAAATTGGCTCGACAAATCGAGCCCATACGACCCACAAATCCCCTTGAATGTTTTTATGGGTCATAGGGCATTCGATTGGAAAAAATACATACATAAATCAGGACAGAAGTGAATACTGAGAGATATTACTGAATTCATGACAAATGGAACAAACTTAATAATGCATTTTTGTCACATAGAAAAGCACTTGACAGAAAAGCATTGATTTTGAGCTAGACTGCTGGAAAGGTATTGCTAATAAATTCTGTCATAATTTCCTCACTCTCATGTCATTCCACACCTCACCTGTATGACTTACTTTATTCTGTGGAACACAAAAGAAGATAATTTGTAGAATGTTATCAAACCACTTTGGTTACCCCTGATTTCTACTGTATTCTACTGTTTGTATACATTTCTTGAATTTCTTGAAATTTGGAATGACATGATGGTGAGTAAATGGTGACCATTTTAATTTTGAGGTGAACTATCCCTTTAAGAACTTTTTAAATATTTAATATCTAATTTATATAAGACACTATTTATCTTTAATCAGGCTCTAATTGAGTTAACATTTTACTTCAATTAAAATTAATTAGAACGAACCATTTAAAGAGAAAGAAGCTATTAAAGCTATACTGTTAAATCATCCTTTGACCTAATGAAATTTAATATAGTTCATAGAATCCAGAGTTCAACTGACTAGTATTATTAAGATGGTGGGTCACAAGTAAAACCATAGTCCTCATTACCATATGTTTTTTATATAACTAATAAGAACAAACTGTGGAATTTGTAATAAAAAATAATAATAAAATAAAACTAAACGTCTAAACTACAAAAACAACTTCCACAATTTCTCAATATTTAATATAATAACTGTAGGCTTTTATAATTTATAATACATACATCAGTTAAACACAATAGGCTATTTGTACAGTGTTAATAACTGCAAGTTAAATGACTATGGTGCTGAATTTACAAGTAATTATGTACTGGCGTTTTCCAATTTACCTCGTCATGCAGTTTGCATAGGCTAGTCATGGCTGTTTTCAGCCAGCATCACAGAACCTTTAATGTTCTCATATTGCACGACTATAAACTCAATTTTGTGTCACATCTGAATGGTTCAAGATACTTGAGCTGTTTTTCACTTTTTTCACTTTACATTGTGTCGGACGTTTTTTAGCGCTGTGCGGGTGACTGAAGGTCCGGGTATACTTAACTTTCCGCATTCCGTTCCGTCTCGCACACAGCTTTCAAAGTATATGATCCTGCTTTTATGCGCTGGTGGTGGATGCATCGGGTAGCGCCGCTTCACATTTTTGTAGTATTTGCTTTTTGCAGTTTCGCATGAGCTGTTGGCTAATTTAAAAACAGCACCTAATATGGGGGAGGTCCCTCGCTTCTGCGATCGGCCCACTACTCGACCGGCCCACCGAATGTCCCTTTGTCCTTGACATTTTATCCACCCGTCAGATTTTCCTACCTCGTCTTACTGCGCACGCGCACGTCAATATAGCATCCCTTTTCTCATCACTGAACAACAATATTTAATGTATCTGCATTACTGTAAGGGGTAGGTTTAGGGTTGGGGTAGGTATAGACATTAATAAAACACAATCTAATTGGTAGAACAAAATATTTATTGTTGATTTCCGGTAGCTGTATGCCTTCTATCTAATATAACACATCATTAATGTATGTGCATTACTGTCGGTGTACACATTAATAAAACATAATTTGACAGGCAACATTTTTCGTTGTCGAATTGTACTATCTACTGTTTTAATGGGAGGTAGCAAAATCTGACAAGGTAGGACAAATCGACAGAACACCGGTACTCCCAATGGCCAGTATGGTATTTTCACATGCTGTCAGAAGGAGCAGTATTTACTACACAGAGCCGTAGTTCACTGAGAAGCTACGCAAACAGCTGTCATTATCGTGAACGATTTCATAATCGTATGATTATATCGTCTGCGATTTATTTTTGCGTAGCTTGTCAGAGAACTACGGCTCTGTGTAGTAAATGCTGATCCACCTGAAAGCAGGTGATGGAGATTTACTAGTGGAGTTAACTGCTCTACATACATCTAATAAATGTTTGACAGAAGAAAAAAACTGTCATCCCACAAAGCAAATATTTTCTGGCACAGCTCCGGGCCGCACAATCCCTGTTCCCTCGGCCCAAATACTGCAAAGAATGACGGCCCTGAAGTGGCCCAGAACTGGATTAAAGACAAGGGCCACACACGGGCCATAACTGGCCCGAATCTCAGCCAGTAATCCCCCTTAATTGGCCCTGAACTGGGCAAAAACATGTTTTATTATTGGTAACAATTCTCAGCATTAAGTAAACCAGAAGCGCCAAATCTGAGCCACACCTGAGCCTTATATAGCCCAAACCCAATACAGAACATGGATATATGATATTATTGTATTGTGAATTACTATAATCACCATTATTCGTTTTGTGAAATGTTTTGGTAATGTACACACAAATTATGCCAAATAAACTGAATAGAAAATCAGTCTTAAAATCCACAGATCATGTAACTGTGCAATAAAAAATATTTTATTGTTGATTCGCATTATTTTTATAAAGAACAAATCAACCAATAAAGTGTGAGTGTATAAAGTATACAGTCTATAAGAGAAACATAACAGACATGTGCAATCAAGAATTTATTGCAGAAATGTCAAAGAGCAGTACCACAAATGAAGATACATTGCAGCCGCAGTCCTCTCTGGCAAGATATAATAGTTTAGTGCGAGGAGCAGGACATAATTAAAGTTGTTCAACGCTGAAAACACAATCTATCCACTCCGTGAAGGCACGCGTTTCTTCTCATTCAAAACCGGAATCACCTGAAACATGGCATGTCACAATCTATGACGAAACCAGCAAGAACCAACCGTTTGATATCGCTGCAGTAAAACTTGTAAAACTTCTTAGCGGCAAATGTTTTAATTGTTACAGAGGAAGGAGATGCATATCGCTGATGAATGGTTTAAATGGATCTGTTCCTCACACAAAGCATCACATGGATATCGAGGATTTGAATAAAAATAAAATACTTTGATGATAATTTTATTTAATGCTTGTGCATGACAGAATATTAATAAAATGATGTGCCCCATGGTTAACCAAATAAATATTCCATGATAATGGTTAAATGATCTCTCTTTCTAAGGATTCTAATATTATTTGTACCGAGAATAATAATATAAAATTTAATCAAATTATTATTAAGTGCAGTTTAATGCAGTTGACTGATTTGCTTAATTTTGAAATGATAATGTTTCATTCTGTTTTGACTTGCCATTTCAAAGATTACATTTTTAATATACTACACTTTATAAACATTTCTGTGATCATTTTATCATATTTTATTTAGTTGTTTTTCATGGGTCACATAATATGCTGGTCACTGCCTGATTTGGGCCACGGGATCACTGGACTGATCTGGGCCACACTCCTCCCACCAACAATCGGCCTTTATATTGTATGCCGTGATCCACGCCGTGCCATCATTGGCACACATGGCCCAGCTCTGGCTGAATGGGTACATGCCGTTGCTGACAGGAGGCCAGCAGTGCCAGCTTGAGGCCACATTTGGGCCAAGATCGTTTGCTATGTGGGATATAGAGTAAAATGTTATGGTTTGAGAAATATTATTGCCATTTAATTGTTTCTTTTGTTTCAGAACAAGGACCTACAAAAAATAAACAAACAGGAGAGACCACCACAAGTGAAACACACATGGTAAGATCTGAGTTATGTGCATATTTGTTAGCTGACTCGTATTTGCTGTTTGCTAGTTACATCCTCTACCTCTTATTGTTTTTAAGTGTAAAACCTGTTTAATTTACATTTATGGCATTCATCTGACATTCTTTTCCTGAACAACATATAAAATAGTTCACATTTTGGATGAGACTGCCATGTTCCTCAGATGCAATGGGTTCAAATGGAAAAGGGGGTGGTCTTGCAGGCATCTGTCAGGCAGTTTTGTTGAAGTAGGATTGTAAACAATCTACACTCAAATCAAATAAAACTGATCTGGCTGATCAAGTTTTATCAGGGTAACTCGAAACGTACAGTTAGCTTTTACAGAAATTTAGCTCTTCTAGGAGCAGGGTTATGTACCCATGATAAGGAATAACTGCACATTAGATACAGAATTATTGAAACACATTATATAATTATTGAATTAGTCAATTGTGGTGCTTACACCATTTCAAAATATACATTTTTGGAACTATCCATTTTGTTGTAGCGCAGTATCTAGGGACTTCAGAAAAAAATGAAAACTCCCAAAACATCTACACATAAATGTAATGATATACAGTACTTTTTACCAAAATGTAGTTTTTTTTTTTTTTTTTACAAATGCTGTTACTAGCCAACCATTTGACCTATCAATCTCAAAATTACAAATTTCCTTCATGCCTGAAATGTTTGGTAAGTATTCACCATAAGGATAAACAGTTATAGCGGTTTAAATTGAAAAACACTAATAATGAGCCAGAACTTGCACATAAAGTCTTGTTTTTATTCTGTTATATATATATTTTTTACAGGGAACTAAAGAAGAGCTTAGAACAGACAAAGACAACCCTGATAAACATGAAGAAAAAGAAATGCTTATGGATTCAAATACACTCTTTAAAAAACTTAATCTTGAAGGCAGGCCGAATCTGAGAGCTGCAGATGCTCTTCAGATAACCAAATATTCATTACAGTCCTGTGAGTCTTGTGCTGAGGAAGAGCTGATTCAGACTTTTACACAAAAACTACTGATGATGAACTACAGAGCAAGATACATTAAAACTAAAGAGACAAATGAACAAGACACACAACAAGAAGACAAATTCTCACCTGGAGATGAGTTTGATATATTTTATGAAATGTCTTTGTCTAACAAAGAAACAAGTCAATCTCGGCGAATTCACCCGATGGATGTTCAGATGGCCGTGTTTCACTGTGCTGATGGTTTCCTGAAGCAGCTGATGGTGACTAAACTGTCCCAATGTCAGTATGCTCTGCCTCTGCTTGTTCCTGATCCATTCACACAACATATTGAGTTTCCTCTCTGGACATTCAGACAAATAAACAAGAGTTGGAAGATATCAAACACCAACAATGAAACCATCAGTCAAACCCAGCCAATCTACAAGGCAGAAACTCCAATGGTGTTTTTCTTCAGGTTTGGCTCGGTGTCTTCATCAAAATCTCAGCTGATGAACAGTCTGATCAATGAAAAACACAACACGTTCTTCCACAGAAACTGTCCAGGCAGCAGCAGAACCCGAGTCCTGATGGATGGAGTGGTGGAGATCGCCTGGTTCTGCCCCTCTAGATCATATGGTGATAAATTCAATGACTGTGTCGCGTTCTGTAATCTACACAGTGATGCAGGAGATCATGAGAAACAGCTGCAGATCCTCACTGAAATGAGCTCAGTCAATGTTGTTGTTTTGCCACAACTGGACAGGAATGATAGGCATGCTGCAAAGATACAAAACTTATCTAAGAACAGAAAACCACTCATTTGCCTTTTTACTGAGGATGAATCTACTCTCATTGAGACACGGAAAGGAAAATACAAGATTGGTTTGAAAGATAGAAATCAGTCAGATGTATCTGAAGAACTCAGAAGAGCTATAAATGCTTGTCTCTCAGAATCATCTTTTACATTCAGACTTGAAGATGTGTCCAAACACTCAGACATCAGAGTAGATGAGGAAGATGATGATGACTGCAGGAGAGGACGAGAAGCAGCACAGCAGATGATGAGTTTACTGAAGAAGAAAGTTCTGACAGAAATCAAAGAGTCATTTCTACCTCATCAGGGGAAACTGTGGCATCGGTGGAGTCAGAAGAACAAAGAACTACATCGACCTCGAGGTGATAATACAGAAATGGAAATAAGTAATAAACAAACAGAAATAAAGAAAATCCGTCAACAACAACATACATCTTACATCAGTGACTTTATGAAGGTTTTTATTAAACAAATAAACTCACATGCTGGAAACCAGATGTTTTTCCTCAAATGGATCAGAATTCTCCTGGATGAATATACATTAACTGATCTTGATGCTGTACATCACAAATATGATGAAAAGTGGTCAAAAGTCTTAAAACTGAAAGAGAATCATAATAAATTTGATCAACTCAAGTCTGAACAATCAGAACTTGAGAAAATATCTGAGGAACTTCAAGCTGCAGCCTTTGGTTTGGAGCACATCATGAGGGAGATCGGTCAGATCTATGAATCATGTTCATCTGTGAAGAAGAATAAGAAAGACCTGCAGGTTCACTTCTCTTCTCTTCCGAGTCTTGCAGCAGAGATGATGATCTCTGGATTTCCACTGGAGCTGATGGATGGAGATGCTGCTCATGTTCCTCTGGTCTGGATCTCTGCTGTTCTAGATCAACTCATCCAGAAACTGGGAGATCAGAGAGTCTTTGTACTGTCAGTTTTAGGGATTCAGAGCTCTGGGAAATCCACCATGCTGAATGCCATGTTTGGACTGCAGTTTGCTGTCGGTGCTGGCAGGTGCACCAGAGGAGCTTTCATGCAGCTGGTCAGAGTGTCAGACGAGATGAGAACACAGATGAAGTTTGACTATATTCTGGTTGTTGATACTGAGGGTCTTCGTGCTCTAGATCTGGCTGGAATATCAATAAGACATCATGACAATGAATTGGCCACATTTGTTGTAGGTCTCGGAAATCTGACATTGATCAATATCTTTGGAGAAAACCTTGCTGAGATGCAGGACGTTCTTCAGATTGTTGTTCAGGCCTTCATGAGGATGAAGAAAGTCAGACTGAATCCCAGATGTGTATTTGTGCATCAGAACGTTTCAGAGGTCACAGCTGGAGAGAAAAATATGGAGGGAAGGAGACGACTGCAGGAGAAATTGGATGAGATGACAAAACTTGCTGCTAAAGATGAAGACTCTATGGCAGAGCATTTCACTGATATCATTAGATTTGATGTACAAAATGATGTGAAGTATTTTGATCAGCTCTGGGAGGGCAGCCCACCCATGGCACCACCAAATCCAAATTACTGTGAGAATATTCAAGAACTGAAAAACACTGTTGTCTCAAAAGCCTCTAAGTCTAGCGGTGTTACACTGTCACAATTTAAAGGACATATTAATGATCTGTGGAATGCACTGCTGAATGAAAACTTTGTGTTCAGCTTCAGAAACAATCTTGAGATTGCAGTGTACAGAAAGCTAGAAACCAAATACAATGACTGGACCTGGAAACTCAGAAATGCCATGCTGAAAATAGAAGAGAAATTCCATACTAGAATTGCCAATGGAAAATATGAGGTGGAACAAAAAGACCTGTTGGCTAACATGAATCAGACAAATGAAGAAGTACAAAAATCATTTGTGTCATATTTTGAGGAGGACAGAGACAGAGAAATTCTGAGTCAGTGGAGAGGAAGATTTAAGACCAAAATTGATGAACTGCATGATGACCTCATAGAGAGAGCAAAGAAAACATTGGATGAAGTGATTCAACAGAAAAAAACAAGAGAGAAGCTGGATGGTAAAAAGACAGAGTATGAAAACAAGCTTTACAGTCGGAGCAAGGAACTCGCTGTGAAATTAAAAAAAACAGAAACAGATGAACATGAGCTGAAGAAAGAGTTTGACTCTGTTTGGAGCACATGGATAACTGAACTGATCAAAAGCACTCCTCCAGTGAAAGACATCGACATTTGGAAGGATGTCATAAAAATCCTGCAAGAGAACCATGAATTGCCTCTACTGCAAGATAGGCAACATGGGACAAACTATAAACAGATAGTTTGCCTGGCTGATTATTCCGATTATATTATACAGAAAAAAAGTGCACAGCTTTCTGATCAGGATCAGTCCCCTAACTGTGCAGATGCAAGCTCTGAGACCCAGGAAGAAACGTCAGTCATACAAAAATCACGAACATATTTATTTTCATTTCTCAAGTCATTTAACCCTTTTAGTAATAGAACTGTAAAGGAAAATCAGCATAAGCCTCAATCTCAAAACAATACTCTGGTGCAGAAAAGTGAAGATCAAGATTCAGTAAGGGTTCTGATCAGAAATATAACTGAGCAGACCAGCAAAATAATTGAACAGGCACAAACAGCACAACGTGGCTATCACGATAGCTATATTCAAGAAATGACAGCATGTGTTCAAAAACACTTCAATGAATATCAAAATGAGAACAAGACATTTCGATTAAAGAAAGAGTTTCCTGTGGATCTTTGTCTGCATGTGTGTGAGCTTGCACATGACAAATTTACCAAACTTCACAACAAGTTCAAGAATGCAAATGATCCAAAAATGTACCTTGAGAGGCAGAAACCTCAATATTACAGTGTTTTCAAGAATTACTGCAAAGGAGCAACAACAACACATATATTTTGTGAATTCATTTGCAGCAAACTTGAATCTTCCATCTTGCAAGCAGTTTACAACAAAACTGCCATTGACTTGGCAGACCTGATGAAGTGTGATGTACCAGCATTCAATGGAAACAGATCACAAGTGGAAAAACACATTCTGAAATCCCTTGCAGAAGAGGAGAACTTTCAACAGTACATTAAATATATTCATAACCCCAGAGAGCACTTCAAACATTTTATTATGTGTGAAGTCAATAAGTTCATCAATCAACAGCACCAAACGGTCCTTACTAAATTCAGAAATAATCTCACACTCACAGCCACGTCTGTGAATGCAGCAGTGCTAGAGTCAATGGCAGAGGTCAAGAGAAACAAAGGAGATGCCATCATGTGGCAGAAAATCTTCATTGAAACCTTGTCAGATGAACTGAAATTAACAGGAAATTCATGCGCTGATCTCAGTACAGTCACAGATTTAGATTTTCTTCAGGAAGTTTTACTTAAAAATCTAAAAAATATTTCAAAGCTACAAAATGGTTTTAAAAGCATTAATAGCATAAACATGGAAAAGTGCAGAAAGAAACCTGATGAGATTCTCATTGATCAGTTCTGTCAGTGCTGTTGGATTCAGTGTCCATTCTGTAAAGCCATCTGCACCGGTACCATGGAAAACCATCCTGGAGATCACAGCGTTAGTTTCCATCGTGTTACTGGGTTAACTGGGATGAAGTTCAGAGATACAACATTCTTGACTGTGAACATTTGCACATCAGCAGTGGCAAGTGATAGATCTTTTTTTCCAAATTCCTCAGATAAAACAGTCCTCTGGAGAAAATACAGAGAAGGAGGAGATAGGTTTGCAGACTGGAGCATTACTACTGATGTCTCTGAGCTGCCATACTGGAAGTGGTTTGTGTGCAGATTCCAGAAGGATCTAGAAGACTACTACAAATACACATTTGAAGAGTGTGGCGAGATTCCGAAAAAATGGAGAGAGTTCACAATAGATGAAGCGATACAGAGTTTAGATGATTACATCTAAACAACTAAAACAAGCCTTTATCCAGATGAAACAAAATGCAAAATTGAAGTACACTTCTTTGTAAATAGTAAAAAATAGAGAAAAACAGATTCAGGTTTATTGGATATACCAGGGGTATATCAAATCTGTTCTGGATGACTCTCTCATTGAACACACCTGATTCATCAGCTCATTAATAGAGACTGCAAGACCTGAATTGATCATTCTGGCCACAGACTTGAAGATTTTAAGCCTGATTTTAAGACAGATTTGGGTTACACTTTATTTTGATAGTCCCACTTTAGACATTCTACTAACTTTAATTAACTTTGTAACTACATGTCAAATAATTTGTATTAATTTGCAACTACATGTCTACTAAATCTCAGAGTAGACTGTACGGGTAAGTTTAGGGTTAGTAGAATAAGCGGACACATATATGTTATATGTTGAGTACCCATCAAAATAAAGTGAAGTTACTAAGCAGACAGTCTACTAATACTCCAATGACTGCTAGTTGACATGTAGTTGCAAAGTTACTTACTGTTAGTAGAATGTCTAAAGTGGACTATCGAAATAAAGGGTTACCCCAATTCGCACCCCCGAATGATCGGGAGGTGTGGCCCAATTTGTTGCAAACTATTTTTGTGCAAAAAAAGCCTCTATTTTGTGGTGTCATTACAATTATTTATCTGCGCCTGATCGAGATGGAGTGTCCCTGATCTCAAATCATAAATATCAAACATGTTTGACATCTTGATCGGTCTGCCTCTGACGTGATACCGGTGATAGCCAATGAGAACGAGCAAGTGTCACCTACCGGATGTGAGTTTGGCATCCAAAAAACATGCCACGAAAGAAGAGCACTTAGAAAGAGCATCAATATTCTTTTTTTCTATTTGTTTTTCACTGTAAAACAGAATGCTCGCTAGGAAAGAGTCAGATGAATCCTTTGATTGTTCTCCATTTGTTTTTATTCTGTAGTCACATTTTATCTTGTGAGTCTCCGTGAGATCTCATGTCATGGTGAAATAGTTCATACAGTCAACAAGTGTGTGGTCTCATGGGCTGGTCAAATCATGTAGTGTGTGTGGATTATAAGCATACAATATTATAAGGCAAAACAATTGGTTGAAACTCTCTTCATGTCTGTGGTCTCCCATGGTATTAAAATTGGTTAATATTGGAAAATAGTCTAGTGTGTCCCTGGCCCTGACATTCAAATGTGCAGTGCTGGGGGCTCCAGGACAGGTGTTAAAATACTGGTATTTACATAGTGTACCACATGTATTTTTGTATATCCCTGCCCTAGAGTGTGCTACCATAGAATGTCTTTGGTTAAGATCGTAAACGTTGTTACCTTTGAAGGGGAACAAGATGCTGCTTCATATGATGACACTTTGGGGAACTCCTCTAGTGTGACTGTGTCTGAAGCACGTATGCAATTAGTCCGATCCCGATTGGTGGTGACTGCGTAATGTGGAAGATACAAATGGAAGCCAGCATGACAGTAATGCCAGCTTTTGATAGGCTGAAGAAAGCCACTTATATTTCCAATATGGAAAGGGGAAACGGCATCTCATTCCCTTCCCAGGGAAAAATGATTACAGTCATAACCCAAGACATTTCCTTTCAAGGGAATTAGTGCTGTATCATTTACATTTACGCATTTAGCAGACGCTTTTATCCAAAGTGACTTACAATTGCGTTCAGGTTATACATTTTCATTAGTACGTGTGTTCCCTGGGAATCGAACCCACAACCTTTTGCGTTGCTGACGCAATGTTCTACCACTGAGCCACACAGGAACACAGTATCGTATATTACACTTGAATGGAATACCCACTTCACCACACTGACTTACTGCCCTGTCCTGATGTGAAACTGTTCAAGCACAGCTCTAGATGTGTGCTGTAGCTGTAGATAGCAGGTCCAGTCTATAAAACCTTATGACAAAGGTATTGTTGCCATTTCTAATGCCTTACTTCAGGTGGAATGGGCACCTACTGGCAGAGATGAGGACAGACAGTGTGCCTTGAGGCAAAGAAATCGCCTCCGGAATCCACCTGCTGACTGTTAGTTTGGTCGCCGGACAGCCCTCTTGGGGGCCCAAAGCATACTAACAACTGGTCAGTCTTTTTCGCAGAGCATTTGTACAAAAGTAGATGTAGCTTCTCTTGGTCTGCCATCATATGAGGAGGATGAAGACCTGTAAGACCAATGGTTCGAAGAGTGCCAGGGACAACTATTCTAAAGTCATGGCTAGATCCTCCACCAGGACTCTGATCTGAGTCACCAGCCTCATCCTCATAATGCCACAAAGAAATCAAATTACCAACTGACACTTCCCTAGAGGTCCCTTTAAAAGGCCAAACAAAGCAAATGTGTTAACCATTCTGATTTGTTCATATTCAGTATATGGGTTTAATTCTATTCAAATTTTATAGAACGTTTTTTTTTCTATTGAATATAGAAATTAGGGTTTTTGTACACTCTTTGTGGAAGTGTAGAAATAGTGTGGCAAGAAATGTTGTTTCATGTAGGAGCAAAACCATTTGCTTCTCCCCACGCTTATTACTCTTCTCTGATTTTTTTTATGCCCAAGCAACAGCTGGTGTCAACTTAAATATCTATTTAAAAATTATATTTTTGCTGTCTTCTTTTAATGTTTTTGCTTGGTTGTTGCTCATGTTATCATTTACAAGGACAATGACAACATCATCTTATGAAATTAAATGTATAGATTAAATTAATGTGACAATGATATTAGACAGTGTATCCCAATTCCAGTCCTCGTACATATGAAATATATATCAAATAATACGTGAGCATACTACATTTTATTGCATGAGTGAAAAAATGAGTAAAAAATTATTACGACAAATGGGCAAAACCTAGGCTAGTTTAAAAATGTAAAATTACAAGTAATTAGTATTTGGGATGAAAGTAATTATTCTTTCAATATGTCATAAATGTATTTTTGTTGTAAATTAAGAATAAAGAAAGCTTATATCAAGATATACTTGATTATTTCTCTGCAACACATAAAGTCTCATCTGTAATCATCCAAACGCACCACTCCTCTGTTCTCGTTTGATCAGTGAAGCACGATTCCAGAAACATGGTGCGCAGTGCATTTTTCAAACTCTGCTGAAGTAGTGCGCCATCATGATGTAGTATATCTGGGGCATGCGCATAAAAGAAAATACATGTTACATGTTATTTCAGACTTTTAATTTCTGTTCAAGTTCAAGTTGTCTTGTCATTGTGTAGTTATAGACTATGGTTAGACTTATTTATGACTCATTCACCTAACTAAAAGTCAGTCATTTGTTACAGTGCAGTGTAGCCTTGACTAATTAAAATCAAATATATTTGAATGCAAATACATTTTGTTTAGATCTGTTTAAGTGACTTAGAACAACATGATATTGAAAGTATTCTGTACACAGATGTAAAGTACAGCACTATTACATACAAATACAGTACTCTCATAAATGACACTGTATGTCAAATATTATGTCGAAAATTAAACTTCATATAGTTTATAGCGCAAGAGCTGGTGATGAAAATTTCAACAATAAGTTTTATTAGAGTATACTGTATAAGAAAGTGTATTTAAGTTTAGAAGAAAAATACATTTCAAGTGCATTAATGCACATAGTATATATTATAGACTAAATACATTTAAAATACATTAACAAATGACATTTTGGAGAACACACTTAAGTTGAAATTAAAATCAATTATTTTACATGTGCTTTAGTATATTGATAAATATGTTAAAATAAGAGTACTTATTTAAAACACAATAAAATCATAATTCTGTAAAATGTACTATATGTTTAAGTAATACTTAATTAGACATTATTATAAAGTGCATTTTTAAAAAGTGCACTTAAGTATGTTAATACCTATTGTCATTACTCTAGGTACATTTAAGTGGCCATTCATTTAAATTGCATTATATTATCTGCAAGTGCAGAAAAGTATAGCTTTTTAAAAAGTATAATTTTAATAATTGAAGTAAACAAAAAGTAAATTTTTACTACAATTAAGCACACTTCTTTTTCACAAGGGGATGCATATAAATAATGTCTGTGTATATAGACAGATATAAATGAAATTATGTCCGTGATCCTTGAAGTCACGTGATGTATCAGGAAGTGGACATGTTTTAGGACGTTTTCTTTTAGTTTATTTGTTTAAACCGATAATTGTATAGAAGCCGTAGTGGGAAAAAAGTGTACTAAGTATGCTTGCAGCCAGACTAATTGTCAGTATACTTCAAGTGTGTTAATTATTAGTTAACTTGAAGTGTGCTATTTTGGAACAACTTTTTTGTACTAAGTTTACTTTAGTTGTAATTAAATTATACTAAATTATAACTTTAAGTGTATTTCGTGTACTTTTTGATGCTAACTTGGAACAACTTCAAGTATACTTAGTACACTTTAAGTACATGCCTATTTTCATGCTTGATTAGTGATAATAAAGTGTACATTTTTGTATTACGAGTACATTACAAATGAATTATGAGTGTCTTTGGAACACACAAGCAATATACTATAAATGTATTATTTTTGAGTAAAAATATACTAAGCTAGCTTACTTCAGAGCTATCAGCGCATGTGTGATCTACTGACAAGACTCCAGTGGGTGTGACAGATTGCGTACAATATTATACATTATTACAATAAAGTTATATATAGATAGATAGGTAATTTTATAATAAAATACATTATACTTATATGACTTATTATATAATTTGCATCAAACAAACAATATAATTCTTATTCTCAAAGATTAAATGAAAAAAAAAAAGATTGCAAAACCACAAGTTAGGTGGTGATATTCATTAAGTACAGGTGCAGCTCAATAAATTAGAATGTCGTGGAAAAGTTCATTTATTTCAGTAATTCAACTCAAATTGTGAAACTCATGTATTAAATAAATTCAATGCACACAGACTGAAGTAGTTTAAGTCTTTGGTTCTTTTAATTGTGATGATTTTGGCTCATATTTAACAAAAACCCACCAAAACACGGCATCAGAGGATGGAGAGGTAACGGATCATTCGGCAATCACTCGGTTGACCCACTTAAGTGATTACCAGCTTGCATCATTTGCTTTTAAAGTGTGCACATATACTCTAAACATCACGGTTATTTTATTTCAACATCTTTTTTTTGTGTGTTTGGGTAGTTTTTGTGTAACCCAGCTCCTACAGGAGAGCAACAAAGAGTTTGCATTTGCATTGAGTGCACGCAGATATTTTGCCTTCTCTTCAGAAGAGAGCAGTTTGATCAAATATAGGTTTGTTTCATTTAATCTATAAAACAGTAAACCATTTTATTTAATGCAAAGCAAACCAAGTCACCTAAACAAGCCGCATTGGCCTTTTTCCGACTATGAAATGTTCTAATGTAATACTTCTAAAATGCTTATTAAACGAGTTTAAATATAATAAATTGTAACAAATTTTAATAAATTTGACGAAAATAAAGGCATTTAGGAAAGAAAGAGGATTAACAAAATGTCAAAATAAATTAAAAACTAAAACAAAACAAAACCAACAGCAACTAAATAAAATAATCAAAAATACATATTCTTTTTATAATCAATCTTAGCATGCTTTAATTTTGTGTCGCTAGTGGTTTGCGCCAATAAGCTTAAATTAAAATGTCTTTTGTCTGTGATCTGGAAGTGATATTTTAATTATGCTAAACTTTAATTATTAAAACAAAAATTTAAACGGAAACTAACCTGTATAGGGTAGAAAACTGTTCACACAATAAAAACTAAACTAAAATGTATCAAATTATTAACAAACTAATTTAAAAATGCTAAACTATAATAACCCTGACACGAACACCTCGGAGGAAGAGGATCCGCCAAATGAGATAATCAGAATTCCGAGGTGCCGATCCGTACAGATTCAGATTATTCAGATTAAACCCCGACTACGAATAGCTGTGCACGCAGCTGTTTTGCTCTGTTTACCGGGAATTCTCCCAAATCTTTCCATGGCAATTTCAGGCTTGTAAACTTAATTTGTGTTTGCAGATTTAATAGTGGTTATTTATTATTATTATTATTTATTTATTTACTTTACGTTGCAGTAGCAGGAAAAATTTATAATCATAAAACATGCCCGTGTCTGCTCCTGACCTTGGCGAATGCAGCAGCAGGAGAAAACTGCAGGGATGAGGGGAGAAAAAAAACACATGAATGGAGGGATGTGTTGTCGGTTTCCTTGACGCTGTACATAAGGTAAACATGCAGCGTTAGACTGGACATATGGCAAATAGACGGACACACTTACATCACACTTCCACATGTCAGTAATTTTACACACACACACACACACAGATGTGTAAAACACATAGCACGCACACATGCACAAACATAAACAGTATAGAGAGCCCATTCATCTTAATCATATTTAGTCATACACATATGGGGTTCCTGTAAATCTGCACAAAGGATTTTGGTAGAAATTGTATTGCCACTCTTCTATTCGCACCTTCATTCTCACCTTTTTTGCTGCTTTTCTTCCTAAAAAAAGAGAAAATATTAAGAACATAAGTCTTGCACAGGTCATTTAACATTTAACAGACTGCCTTAATTATTTACTTGTCAGCCACACTCTAAATATACACAAAATAAATATGTTTTTTGCTAAATATTTACAATAGCAAATATATTTATATAAAAATGTATTTATAATTTATAAATGTCAATTTTGCAAAAAGCAACAACAAATGACTTACCTGCAAGACACTGAGGGAGCATATAACAAAGAATTACAGACATGGCAATTAAGAATCCAATTGCTGTGATATTCCACAAGGTAGAGTCAGGATCTGTGATCAACAAACAAACAACAACAACAAGTATATTGAATAGTGCTGGAAATCTGTCATAATGTAACAATGCCTGCCACCTAGTGGTTATTTGTATTATCTCATTTCAAAGCTATTTAGGTACCTTCCATTTGTGCGAATAATTCTGTGTTTGTGTTGCATTTGATTCACCTGTAAGTATGAGGGAAAAGCTTTTGCGAATGGGAGTGTGCAATGACTTATGGGATACTTTGCAGGTGTATTCATATCCAGAGTCCTTCATGCTAGGCTGCAGATAGAAGAAGGCTGAGTGCGAGTATACGCCATCTTGATTAATTTGATGACTGGAGAACCGAACATTCTTCAGGGGTGAAGGTGTAGGGCTGCCTCCAGGCGGTTCCCGGTACCACTCAATGTTTACGTCCAGTGGATAGTACCCATCTGCATCACATATTAGCTTCTGGTACTTACCAATTATCATAGACAAGGTGGGGCCCACGTTTATAGACACACTGGGTTTTTCTGTGGAGTTCGAAAGAGAAAAAAGAACCTTCAAGTGATAGTTCACTCTTATGTTGTTTCAAACCTGTATAACTCTCTTTCTTCAGTAGAACAGAAAAGATGATAATGATGTAACGTTCAACACCGAGGCTTCGACGCTTATATAAAAAAAAAAAACATTGAAGTAGTGTTGTCCGATTCACGAACGAATGGTTTGATTTAACCGGATCTTCTTAGTAAACCGGTTGAACCAGTTCACCAAATCGGACTGAATCGTTTGAAACTGTTCGCGTCTCTGATACGCACTAATCCACAAATTACTTAATTTATTCACTTTTTTCTCAAAGGTTCCTCTGTCTCGAAATAAACCAATATCCCGGAGTTATTAATTTACTCAAACAGTACACTGAGTGAACTGCTGTGAAGAGAGAACTGATGATGAACACGAGCAGAGCAGCATGTGTGCAGTGAGCCGGTAACGAACGAACACACCCACTGCTAGAGCGGTTCTCGTTATCGAGTCAAGAACCGATTGCATTGGTTTTCGGATCACCAGTACACTGAACCGAGAACCCTTTCTTTCGGACACGTCCGATTTGAGAACCGATGAGCTGATGATACTGCGCATGCATGTCATTTTTCAAGCGGACAAAAACCATGTTATCCAAGTATTTTGCTAAACATCAGGAAGTGTAATAATATAAAACATATTTTATTTTATGTTTTAAAAAAGATGAATGTATCAAATCTGTGTACTTTGCTCAGTTGAAGATTCTGTTGGTTTGCCAGGGATGTTGGACCATAATTAAGACTAATAGGGAATGATTTATGTGCTGTGCTGTAATTATAGTTAATGATGACACATTCACAAATTGAGTTTGTATGAAATAGAACTGATGATGAGCTCGAGCAGAGCAGCTGATACACTGAACGCGTGTGCAGTGTGCCGGTTAGAGCGGTTCTCGTTCTCGAGTCAAGAACCGGTTGCAACGGTTTTCGGATCACCAGTACACTGAACCGAGAACTGACACGTCTGATTTGAGAACCGTTGATCTGATGATACTGCGCCTGCATGACTCAGCAAACAGTGATTGCCTTCTATGACTGACACAGCACATCTGAACCAAACTAGTTCTTTTGGACAACTGATTCTATGCTAATGCTATAGCGCAGTTAAACCGAGGACCTGAATGAGGGCGAAATGTACGTTTATTTAATAACAAATAAATCAGAATGAATTATGTATAGTAAGTGGATTATGGTTTCTGCCTGATGACAACTAATTTATTCACTCAAGACTTAAATCCTCGTATGCACATCACTGCCTGTATGCAAAACTTAATTGTAAACTTTAAAGATCATGATTATGAGGTTTTAACTGACCGAAGATATGATTACTGACTTTATATATTTTAATGTGTATATTCATCCCAGCCCGGGAAGATTTTTTTGACGTTTTTTGGAACCGGTTCATTGAAATGAACTGTCCGAAAGAAGCAGTTTGCAGAAAAGAACCGGACTGCCCATCACTACATTGAAGCATTGTGTCATAGCTTGATTCGTTTTGCCAAAAGCAAGTGATCTATGACGTCCGAAGCTTCATTCGCCTGAAAACC
This sequence comes from Gymnocypris eckloni scoliostomus, assembly GCA_027564155.1. NCBI lineage: Eukaryota > Metazoa > Chordata > Actinopteri > Cypriniformes > Cyprinidae > Gymnocypris > Gymnocypris eckloni. The sequence goes on along the minus strand of CM050425.1, from coordinate 18,883,600 downwards.
ACATGACTGCTTCAGTATCTGCTTCAAACGAAGCGAAGCTCAGCGCCGTTTCCTTTACATTATAATGCGTTAGCATTGGTTTCTTTTTATCCTAATTTATATATTAAGGTCAAATAAACTTTGCCCATGCAATAACAGTCTAAGGACTGAGGCAGAGTTAACATTGACAGATCACAGATTTAGTTCATGAGTTTATGTTTGATTTATTTGAATTATTTTTGTGGCAGTACACGACACAAATTAATGACTTTGACAATGGACATTATTTTTATACAATAAATTAAAACAAGGAATCAGCAGCTGTAATGAATCACAGCACTTTGGAAGGTTTTATTAATTTTTTATGACCACAATATGGCCACATCATGAACCGTTTTAAAAAGTTAAATTCCTGATACAATTGAGCTATCGGTAAGCCCCTCCCCTTGAATGCAGACTAGCCAATGGCAGTCGAGTATCAGTTGCATGGGAAGCGGAACTCAGACATCTTTAGGTTTCAGTGCCATAGACAAACATTGGAGGATCCGAAGCTCACATCGGTTTTTATGGGGTTTATGTTTCAAAAATGTAAAAACAATGTGTCTGGGTACTTGTAACACTGATTCCAGGTATCCTGAGAAGATCGGCAATATAACTTATTTAATAAAATTTCCTGAATCCAAACATAACAGAGCAAAATGTCTCGTAGTATTCAACCCCAATACAAATGGACACAAAAACTTTCATTTTCTGCTTGTCATACACTCAAGAATTTACACTTTTCATCTATTCAAGCAGAACATTAATGTTGTCTTGTGCTTTAGCAAGGTATCTCTGGCTAAAACCAGTTAATGTTAAAGTTAGTGAGTCCATGCTAACTTAACGTTACAAACCTAAATAACGGACTGATCGCGTCTTGTACAATGTATGTCAAAAACACATAAACGAAGGTCTTTTAGTGCCTCTCCATATTGAACTGGTTAAATGTACATGAATTTAATCATACCCTGCGATACATGAACAGTGTTGATCCTGCTGGTTGTCATTTGCGATCGTGATGACCGACCGTAATATAAGACCTGTAAACCCTCGCTTGAGTTACCCACCGTATTTATTATTCAATATTTTATAAATCCCTCCATGGAATATTTAATTCCCATTGGGTGGCCTTCTGTGTCCAAAATTGTGGAAAACATCGTGGGACAAGGTTTTCACATTACAGCTATCAATGTAAGACAGTGAGCAACTCAGTTTGTTTGTCCGAGGGAGAAATAGTAACTGGGGGCTTACCGATGGGTCAATTGGGTTGAAAGCTTTACTGGTTCAGAACGCTTCACATTGCCATCACTAAAAGATTATATTTTGAAAAATATATTAGCAGCTTTTATCCATGCAATAAAAGTCAATAGGGTCCAAAACGACATTTGAGTCAAATTATCTCTGTAGCTGCTTTGAAATGATAAAAAAACTGAAGTGAATTGAAGAAATCTGTCATCTCACCACTTAGTGTCAGTGGAATATCATGGCTGCCACTGAGAGGAGGAACCACCACAGAGCAGATATATGTGCCCTCACTGAGTTTACTGGTGGGTGGAACTTTAAAGGAGGCATTTCCAACAGCGATGGCCTTGACAGCCACTCCAGTGCCTTCCCTCTTCCCTGTGCGGCTGGAATAGCTGAAGAGTTTGCTGCGCTCCCCATGCTTCTGCAGTCTCCACTCCACCGTTACATGAGGCAGTTTATGATCCACTCCAAACCGACAGTGCAGGTTTGGCTCCTTCAAGAATCCCACCTCCACGGACGGAGTCCGGGTCAAAACAAACATCACAACTGGAAAACACATATGGAAGACAGGATGAAATAAAATATGGTTGGGAGAAAAGTAGAAGTAGAGCTCCTTGACTGCAGTGGTACTGACAATGCGGAGACAAAGTCCTCACAGTTTTTTAATACATAAATTAATGTTCCAGTAACACTTAATGTTTACAACAACAACCAAAAATAATGTTTTTTTTGGTTTGGAACACCGAGAACTACCTCGGACAAAGGGGTGTCAGAACTTAATTAACATACAGACTACAGCCGTTACGACAGGAGCAACTTCATTTACAAGAAGGGTAGTAAACTGAGGAACTTAGGATTTTCTGGGTTCATTCCAACTCCGTTGAACACAAGGTACAACATGCACTTTGTCACTGCTGTGCTCCAATAAACATCATAATACAAATGTCACCACACTACTTTGGGTTAATTCAGTTCCATTAGAATTTTAAACAGAATAGTACAGAATAGGCTTAAGAACTCCTCCTGCTAATACTGGATAAACTAAATTATCTTCTATCCTTACTATTTCTTTTCTAGGTTTTTTTTAAACGAGGGGGGTTCCCTGACAAATCCAGCAAAAAAGAAAGAAACCACTTTTCTTACATTTCCCTGCTTTTTAGAAATCCCCGCGCTCGGTGGCTCCCCAATGTTTGCAAAAATTATGAGGATGTTGAAGATCTTGATGAAGATGTTTATTGCAGCATATCAGTGACAAAGTATATGTTGTACCTTGGGTTCAACGGAGTTGGAATGAACCCAGAAAATCCTAAGTTTGAACCTTTTATACATTTTCAGTTTACTACCCTTCATGTAAATGAAGTTGCTCCTGTCGTAAAGGCTGTAGTCTGTCTGTTAATTAAGTTCTGACACCCCTTTGTCTGAGGTAGTTCTCGGTGTTCCACACCCGCTCCATTCTACAATTGGTGACCATTTGCTCAGTACGTGATCATCTCAAATGGTCACCTCATCAGTGGATGTTTTGAGTTTGAGCTCCGTCAAGTAAATTATTTATTGTCTATTTTCTATCTTAAAATATATTTTATACAGCATAATTTTTGTTTCTATAACGTGTAAATATATCCCCCATCCAGAGATGGGCACAAATACAAATTTAAATACAAATACTGTATTTTGTATTTAGAAAATACACAAAATACTTTACACATACTTCACCCCTCTGACATGTCAATAGCTCCTGCCCACTATAAACTCCACAAATATATTTGCATATCACGACAATATATAAATGATATAGAAAAAGTTCAATCGATTTACACTTTATATCATCGCCAACATTTATATTTTCATATTGCTATAGCAAGCAGTATTGCTTAAAGTTTAATGAACACATTTGAATAGCTCGTTGATAAAACCAAAATCTGACAAAAAAAAAATAGTCATTCATGTTATTGCTAACTAAAAGCAAATCTGAATGGTTTTCCATTTTAACCTTAATCAAATGACCATGACATCCTTAGCGTATCTTATGCTGCCTTCACAGGCTATATTTCTTTGGTGTATATATGACTTTTATAGTTGTAAATTGGACATTGCTGTTGTCATATTTTCTACTTTCTACTATCATTTTTATACCCAAGTTTCTGAGTTGTGCAGGCCATAAACTTTAAACATTGTGGAGTGGAAAACAGTTGCTGCTGGGACAGATATGCTTTTTTCCCTACAAAAGCAAGACCACCTTGTTTTAATGTTAAAGTTATGCACATAACACATAAAATAACCATTTCATGCATTTTGAATGTTTTATACACAGCAAAACAGCATGTTTTGACTGAAAATCCAGAATCGTCAACAAGCTAACTATAAAGATAGCTCTGTGAATGTTTAGTTGTCAACGAATGGGATGCTACATTTTATTCAAAATTAAAGGGATCATATTATGCGATTTCAAGTTTTTCTTTCTCTTTGGAGTGTTACAAGCTGTTCATGCATAGATAAGATCCCTGAAGTTGCAAAGACTAAAGTCTCAAAAACAAAGAGATTTTCTTTATCAAAGTTAAGACTTTGCTACGTCCCCCTAAATCACCTCATTCAAACATGCCCCCACATGTCTAGATCACAGTGTGAGGAGATTTAAATAACTCCGCCCAAATGTATACGCAAAGAAAGAAGGTGGAGCTATTATTCTGGCTGTAGTATTGTTGCTGCCGTGTCCTGGAGACGCTGTGTTTCGTGGTGATAGAGAAACTATTTTGTTTGTGCTTCCAAAAGTGGACACTTGGGTTGTGCCGATAGACCATAGTATCGTGTATCGACGATTGTCAGAGATATTGACAATAGCAAATGTCTTTGTCGATAGTCAAGACAATATTAGGCTCATTCTCCTATTAATGTATACAATTATTATTATTATTATTAGGCGGCCTTTTATTATTGGGCTATCGAATTGCCCCGCTATTTCACTGCACTTCACACACACGCGCAAATCAGGATTGTTAGGCCAAAGTATACTTCGGCCATCAGCATCAGCGCACTGTCCGCATTACGTTATTTTCACCATCAAAACAGCTCGCGGACAGGGTGCAGGCAATTTGAGACCGCACGGATGGTCCGTCCGCACTCATGCGAGATGGAACGGAACGCGGAAAGTGAAGTATACCCCTGCCTTTAGGCTTCTACTCCTCATTGGAAATATTTAAAACTCTAAAACGAAGCCCACATCAAAATTGAACTGCAGGGTGATAATCTTTATTTACAAATTAGGACAAGAGTGCAAAAAGAGACATCTTTTAGACATCTTCTTGAACAGCTTCGAGCCATGAATGAATATGACGAAACCGCACCGGCAGCATTTCGTTTTCATTACAGCACATCAACAAAAAAACATTGATGCTTATTCTTCATCATTGTTATTATAAAGAATATGCAGTTAATAAGCTATCAGTCTAAAACAGGGCTCATCATGGGGTGTGCGTCCGGAGCGCTGTATGGCTGATGTAGCCTATCAGTTTAATTTAACTTTACTCCAAAATATGAACTTACTTGAAAATACTTTTATCTTTAACCCTTTAAGAATCCAGCGTACGCCCCGCCGGCGTGACGCCTAGTAGTGACAGGGTAAAGTCGTCAAAAAAAAATATATATTTTTTTTCATGTCATATATCCACGGAAAGCTGAGATTCTTGTGATTTCAACTATGTAAACCATTTTAAGATACAATAAACACAGCATGTACAATCAGTGTCTTTATCAGACCACTTTTTGTTGAGATAATGCAGACATGCATGATAGTACAGACATACATAGGAATAACACAGTAGGGATGCAATATAACACCAATATAAGAAAAACAAAATAAAAAAAAATAATGTACTGTGTACAGAAATAGAAATATAGGAAAAAAAATATTTAGATTATAAATTATAAATATATATGTAGTTTTAAAAGTGTACACATTTTGGATTCTATAAATAAATGTCACTATAATGTGTTTATGCTTCAGTTACTATGTGTCAGTAATTATTGACAGTGAATCTGGATGAGAAATTGAATAGCTCTAAGTGTAACCTTTCATTAGAGCCCAAAATGATGACTGTACATTAAAGCATTCAAGAATTACAGCATTGTATGTGTCGTTGGTTACAAAGTGTCGTTTGGAGTCTCCCAAGTGTAATTTTTTTGGAAGCGTCTAGACATAAAATTAGATAAACATGTGTAAAACACTAATTTTCTAATATATTGTTTATCAAATGGTAAATTTGGCTTGGTAAGGCTTCATTCTGTGATCCCAATAGATTTTCCAGTTCATACCTCCCAGCTATAGTCATCTGCAGGCTTCTATTTACAAAAAAAATGCAGGCGGGATTCTTTTTTTCTTTTTTTAGTGTATTCAAAGTGCTATTACTCAATATCAGTAAGACTTACAGTGATTCTGACTGTTGAGAAACAAACCTGTGTGTCACCTTTCAAAGGAGACCAACACCATGCATATCATCCAAATGGCTCAAGAACAGCATGCAATTTACTTTGGGTATGCCTTTTTTAGGCGTTTTAGGCAAATTTTACAGGTATCGTAAAGGGTTAACATGTTCGTTCATGTCCAATATTTAGTGTTAAACTGTTGCTCTTTAAAATAAATCTACTTTTGATTTTCACCTTGACTGATTTTTAGACTGATAACTTCCGCGCTGATGCGGCAAACTTGTCACAGTAGGACGTGCGGTCCTAATTGTATGTAATAATATTTATGATGGCTGTATCCAAATATGAATTAGCTGTTTTAAATATTTGTATATTTAACATGTTAGTTTTTCAGTATGTTTGAAAGTATATTATTTCGGTTATTGGTACTTCCAGACTCTCTCTCTCATTCACGCGCAGTTTAAAATCACCAAATAGTTATGAAATAGCCTATGACAAGTACAGAGAGCCTCTCTCTTGCTCCCACCCAGCCTCTCACAGGCTGTCGATATGACGATATGAAAAATGACCATATTGCCCAACACTAGTGGACACAACTAGAAATCAGTGGTTAGGTTGTATTTATAACACTGTTCCAGAACAGTTCAACCCAAATATTGGAGTGTGTGCAGCGCATGAGCTACCGAACAAACTTTCCGTCTATGAAAACACATAGATATGAAGTTGGATATGTGTGATTTTAACGTTCAAAAGCATCAGTTTTCAAATCTCCCAGCATATTAATATTGTTTTAAAGTCATAACATGATATTCTTCAAGTAATTGTGCAAAAATTGGGCTTTTTTAATCGAAACTCTGTACATTTGTGTGAAAGGGAATAAAATAATGAGCATTAGAATGAGCTTTATTGGCCAGGTATGTTTACACATACGAGGAATTTGTTATAGTGACAGAAGCTCCACAGTGCAACAGAAGGACAGCAAAAGTACAGGACATAGACAACAAAAGAACAATATACAAATGTACAAAATGGCTAAAACAATATACAATAGAGACAGTTATGTTCAGGTTCTGGTTCAGGTTCTTTATTATTCGTCACATACACAATCATACAAGTATAATCAGTAGTGAAATGCAAGTAGAATTGAAGAAAAATACAGCATTTACATGAGGAAAGTGAGGAGAAAAAAAATAACTCCCAGACTATGCTCCTTGGGGAGTACAGTGTGAGAACAGGAAAAACACCTCAGCAACACAAAAGCACATACACGACATAGCCACTGGGGAAGTGAATCCGGCCCAGCAAGCAGCCATCTGATCCCGCAGCCACTAATTCGGCGCTGGTCAGACCCGCTTGACCAGGCCAGCGGATCGGCGAACAGAGGCGAATGGTCGGGGCAATGTCTGTAATGTCTGTAATGTCTGTAGGGTGGGGGAGGAACGCAAGAGCGTCTAACTGCATTGCACACCCGGGGTAGATTGCAGCAACAGCCTTGCCAAGGCCACTGTAGGGGAGCCAGAAAAGATAAGATTGTTTTGTCTTTGGGGCGAGTAAACATTCCAATTTTGCAGGCTACTCTCTGTCCGTTTTGTCCATTTTGGTCTCATTTTAATCAATTTCCCTTTGTAAAGCCGTGAACTTCTCCTTGGTAGAATCCATATTGCGATTATAGTCTCAGTGCTCAATGCTGACCGCTTCTCCCACAGCTTCAATCATACGGGCAGCCTTGTGGGGCTTTGGACAGCTGTTCCCGTTTTCTGAATTCTTCGATAACCCAGGACAAAGCCTAATCCAATCAGCAAAATACCTGTTATCATGGTTCCGAATAGGTAGATATCAATGTCCTCCACGGAAAGAGCCGCCAGACACACGATTCGCCACCTCTCCCACGCGCCATCGTATAGCCGGCTGCGAACGTTCCGTCAGGGCAGTCAGGTTCCCCGAAACCCAAGATTCGATAGTGTCAATTGCATTAAGAGACCAGTTAATCCATAATATTTTAGTTTGGAGAGCAGTGCAGAGAGAGTCTCTCACGAGACAAGGGAGCAAAGCAGGGAAGATAAGGGTGAGGACGAGGAGAGAAAGCGACCACCTCCATTGAGAGCCAAAGAGAAAAGGTAGACACAACGATGTGTAAGGTCTGATATGTAAAAAAAAAAAAAAAGAAAGTGTGTGTGGTGAATAAATAATTGTATAATAGTGTTGTGTGTTCCACGTTTAATGTCAAGTGTTCATGAGATGGATTGCTTGGGGGAAGAAACTGTTTCTGTGTCTGGTCATTCTGGTACTCAGAGCTCTGTAGCGTCGACCAGACGGTAACAGTTCAAAGAGGGCATCTGTGTTTTATTGCCTCTAGTGTACGAATTGTTATCACGAGTTTTATTTTTATTTCCCGAGTCCACTATTAGCTTATAGACCGTTAGCATCACCAGCATTGTTGCCGGCCACTAACGCTGTCCATTAGTATCACGGCTGCTGGCCCGCTAACACAGCAAATACCCTATTTACACACATTTACCATTGTTTCACTGTTTTTAATGGCGGATTGGTGTCTACCTTTGAGGGCAGGTGAGGACACGTTCGAGCTGCATTCGGGGCAGCTGGAGCTGGAGGCAGTGGAGAGACAGATCCACGAGCTGCTTGGGAAACGGAGTGGAGAGCAACGCTGGAAACATCCCGGGTTGATGGCCACAAGTCCGGGGTAAGTATAGAGCATGCTGATAACACTCCCACCACCTCTACTTCGTGTGTTTCTCTGCACAGGCCCCGTGCATCCGGGACGTGATCTTCCCAGATATCCTTCACTCCGGCGCCGGGAAACCACGGACCCTGGGTGCAGCAGCGGAAGAAGCGATCCAGGCTGCGGAAGACAACCTCCCCCCCTCCCCCGCCTCCGGTCTTCAAGATCTCCTCCCGCAACCGCTTCGTTCCTCTCTGCGAGACGGAACGTGACGCTGTGACTTTCAGAGACTCCATCGTCCGGCAGGTCCGTGCCACATTAGCTGAAGGTAAAGTGCACACTCACTGTTTCCGTGGTGCTCGTGTTCTCGATATTTCTGCGCAGATACCCGCAATCCTGAAAGGTGACGAGAGCGTTGGATCGGTCATGCTCCATGCAGGGGAACGACACCAAGCTGTAGCAGACGGAAACACTGAAGAGGGACTTCAGGAGCCTGATCGAGACGGTACGCAGCACATCGCCCGCAACAACCATCATCGTGTCAGGACCTCTTCCCACGTATCGACGAGGACACGAACGGTTCAGTAGACTGTTTGCTTTAAACGAATGGCTGTTGTCATGGTGTAAATATCAGAAACTGCTCTTTGTTAATAATTTGAATTTTTTCTGGGAGCATCCTAGGCTTTTCTGTGCTGATGGCCTGCACCCCAGCAGAGTCGGAGCGGAACTCCTGTCGGACAACATCCAGGTCGCTGGACTAGTAAGCCAATTCTCCAATAACTGCTATGATGACTTTTGTTCTACCCACTTAAATTATATAAGTACTTGCTGTGTCCAATCTATACAGACTGTGTCTGTAAATATAAATTTTATGCAGGATCTGGAAAAAATCTGATCGCGATTAAACCAGAAAAATGCTAAATAAATGAACAAAAACTATTTTTAAAGCTTGGGCTCCTAAACATTAAGTCACTCACACTTTCAGAACTGCTTATCTGAGCTTTATTCTTATCGAGCAATGGTACAGCCTGTACTCGGTCCGTTATGCGCGCACTGCATGAACCAGTGCTTCGTTTTATTTGCGGCGTCTGTGCACAGCATGTGCAACGATGCTCAGAGCAGGCTAGCAGATATAATATACGGCTCTTAGACAGAACAGGCAGGTTGCGATTAGTGATAGTGCAGAATAAGTATGGAGCAAAGTGTGGATGTATTTTAGTATTTTGACAAGACTAATAAAATAGCTATTTAATTTTTTGTCCTATTGTGTTGTAGGCTGAATGTTAGCCTAAACATATTGTATCCTGACAAGACGAATAAAAATAAGAATTACAATTTTTGTAGGCTATAACTTTTTTTTTCTCTCTGTGACACTTTATTCCGTGTTGGCAGCTAAATGTTATTGACATTTTTCTGTCAATATATTCAAGACTCTTGACAAGATTAATAAAATAAATAAAATTTCGTGCAGACTAAACTTATATTTGTTAGCCTATCTCTCTTTCGTTCAGCATAAATGTGAACAAGCAGTGAATATATTGCGGGAGCAGGTGGGTGCGTAATAAACAGTCCCGTGCAGACCTCTGCATCACAGATCAGATTTAATTTATCACTTAAAGATGACTGACAAGAAGAGTGAGGTGAGACAGGCAAGACGATGGCAGAAGACTTTAAAAACGAAATGTAAAAGCGCCCGTTTTAAGCCAGTTGACTTCTGAATCTGACATTAATCTAAGTCAGCGCCCACACTCTTGTGTACAGATCTCTTTTTTAAATGAGAAACTCACCAAGATCTACCAAGTGAAAAGTAAATAAATGATCAAATACATATTAAATAAATAATTAAAAGGGCTTGTTGGGATGTATCTTTCTATTGCATTAATTTAAGAATAAAAAATAAAAATAATGTTTTATTATTATTCACTATTCACGACGCCATCAGTAGTTCCTCTGTAAGAACAAGTTGTTTGGAGCGTCTGATGCCCGTATGCACATAAACACCACTGATCCTCATAAACTTCTCCAACACACGCGAGCATCCATTATAAAACACTAGCTGTATTCAACTATGTGAATATACTGAGCTGTATTCAAGCAGAAATATGATGTTAGAGTGATGAGTGAGCCAAGAGCGCACATACACGGTTCGTTTGCGAATCATTTATAACGGACATAACGTGCACCTAATGCACGATCCTGTATGTGGCTGTAATCAGCTTTACCTTGATTACAATAGTCGTCCATCAAAACTTTAGGCTACTAGTGTGACACTGGCTTCTTTTATTCAGCCGAGAGCTGTAGATTGAGTATCATGTGCTCATACAGCTGTTTTGAGCCACCGTTCAGTCTGTATTACACACGATGAGAAACGTTTTGCTGCTCCGAAAATAAATACGTAGAGAGGTGGTGCGGTTATTTATATATAGGCTATATATTTTTATATTACTTAACATGCGAGTCATAATATTAGTGAATATATTTTATTTGAGTTTTATCTCTCTTCCCCCTGATTGAGAACCACTGACCTAAAGCGCAATCTTCCAGCATTGCCTTCGCGATCGATCTATTGGCTCTGATCTAAGTGATAATGTTAAACATTCGTTTCTCATTTATTTGGTTCCACAGTATTTGCTGGTTTTTATTTAAACAGTGATTTTTTTCCCCATTATTTTACATAAAGGTGTATGCCGTCTCTGCCTTCAAACTTTCTTATTAGTTTTTGCTAATAAACGTTCTTCATTTCATAATTGTTTGTTCCTCATTCTTAACTGATTTTTTGTTTTGTATATTTATGCTTTGTGTACGTTATTTGTCATTTTATATTAGGCATATAGCATGTGTATTTTTATTCGTTTTGTTAATAAAATCGCTATGTTCTACATTGTATTTTGTTGTTGCTTGAATTTAATTTCTTCCAAGTTAACGTAAAATGCGCACAGTGCTTTTATAAGCTATTTAAGCAAAGGAAAGTTAGGGAAAGAGGGATAACTAAAAATAACTAAAAACAAACAAATACAACCCTACTGTGTACCCATAAATACAAATGAACTAGACAACATGGGAACTATCTTCTCTAATCAAGGTTCAAGGTTCAAGGTTCTTTATTATTTGTCACATACACAATCATACAGGGTATAATAGGTAGTGAAATGTTAGTCAGGACAGGTCCGCTCAATGGAAAGTGCAAGAAAGAAAAAATAAAACATGATAATAGAATAAAAATAACATGAAAGCAATAAAACTATGAAACAAAAACACGAGAGTATATATATATACAAATATGGTGAGAATGAAGTAAGAAACAAATAATGAAATAAAATAAGGGTAAGATGTGCAATGAGATAAAGTGTGCATGAGAATGTGCAAATGGGTTGTACCGGGATGTACACATAGCAGCAGTGTGGATGATGGGGAATAATGGTTGTGATTACAGTTTATTAAATTGAGTCCTGTGGATGTTATGCTGTTATGAGACTGAGTTTAGGAGCCTGATGGCCTGGGGAAGAAACTCCTCCGCAGTCTTTCAGTTTTAGCCAACATGCTAGCGCCTGCCAGATGGCAGTAAAATGAAAAGATGGTTACCGGGGTGATTCGAGTCCTTGATGATTTTGCAGTTCTGCTTTTGCAACGCTTTGAGGTAGATGTCCTGCAGAGAGGAGAGTAGACCCTGAGATGCGCTCAGCTAAGCGCACGACTCTCTGCAGAGCTTTGCAGTCCTGGTTTGTGGCATTATTATACCACACTGAGATGCACTGAGTCAGTACACTTTCTATGGCCCCTGAATAGAAAGTTTTCAGGATAGCTGGTGAGACCCTGAATTTTCTCAGCTGTCGCAGATGGTACAGCCTTTGCCTGGCTTTCTTGACCTGTGTTTGGATGTGTGCAGTCCAAGTCAGGTCCTCGGAGATGTTTACACCGAGGTACTTGAAGCTGCTCACCCTCTCCACAGGGGTCCCGCTGATCATAAGAGGAGTGTAGGGCTGCAGCTGTCTCTTCCTGAAGTCTACAATCAGCTCTTTGGTTTTGCTCACGTTCAGAGAGAGACAGTTGTCCTGGCACCATGATGTAAGTCTCTCCACCTCATCCAGGTATGCGGCCTCATCATTGTTGGAAACGAGGCCCAGAACCACAGTATCGCCAGCAAATTTAACAATGGAAGTGGAGCTGTGTGAGGACACGCAGTCGTGTGTGAGAGAGTATAGCAGGGGGCTCAGGACACAGCCCTGTGGGGCTCCTACATTCAGGGTGATGGAGTTGGAGGTGAACTGGCCGACTTTCACCACTTGTGGTCTGGCGGTGAGGAAATCTTGGATCCAGTCACAGAGTGAAGTGTTTAGGCCGAGGTCTGATAGTTTGATAGTTTGATAGTTTCTAATACGTTAGAAACTGTTGCCTCCATCAAATTAAAAAAGGTTAGAGAAAAACGTGCTGCGCCATGGTACAACATTTATACCCATTCTCTCAAGAAAGAAACTCGTAATCTTTAGCGCAAATGGAGAAAAACTAACTTGGAAGTCTTTAGAATTGTGTGGAAAAACAGTATGTCCAGCTATAGACAGGCTCTAAAAACTGCAAGAACCGAGTATATCCGCAAACTCATAGATAATCACCAAAACAATCCAAGGTTTTTATTTAGCATAGTGGCTAGATTAACAAATAAACAGATGTCACCCGATCTAAATATTCCCTCACAGTTTAATAGTAATGACTTTATGAATTTCTTTACTGAAAAAATAGATAACATCAGAAATAAAATAAAAAATGTAGATTCTACAGCATCTAGTACTTCAGCTTCATTCATCGCACCCAAAGAAAAACTTAATTGCTTTACAACTACAGGACAGGATGAGCTAAATAAACTTATCACTGCATATAAACCAACAACATGTTTATTAGATATTGTACCCACTAAATTATAGATAGAGTTGTTACCTGTAGCAGAAGAACCACTTCTCAATATTGTTAACTCATCATTATCTTTAGGTCACGTCCCAAAACCATTCAAGCTGGCGGTTATTAAGCCTCTTATTAAAAAAACAAAATAAGATCCTTGTGAACTGGCAAATTACAGGCCCATCTCAAATCTTCCGTTTATGTCTACAATTTTAGAAAATGTTGTGTCTGCTCAATTGTGCTCCTTCTTGCAAAAAAATGATATCTATGAAGAATTTTAGGAATTTCAGGATTTACGCCCCGCCATAGCACAGAAACTGCACTTGTTCAAATTACAAATTACTTGCTTCTTGCGTCAGACCAAGGCTGCATCTCGTTGCTAGTTTTACTTGATGCGTTCGACACTATAGATCATACTCATAGATCGATTACAAAACTATACAGGTATTCAAGGGCTGGCTTTAAGATGGTTTAGATCCTTCCTGTCCGATCTTTACCACTTTGTTTATTTAAATGGGGAGTCATCTCAATTATCACCAGTAAAGTATGGAGTACCACAAGGATCTGTCCTAGGTCCTCTGCTATTTTCAATATACATGTTGCCCCTTGGTAATATTATTAGAAAATATGGGATTAATTTCCTTTGTTACACTGATGATACTCAACTATATATCTCAACCAGACCAGATTAAACTTCTAAACTAACTAAGCTAACAGAGTGTGTTAAAAATATAAAAGATTGGATGACCAGTAATTTTCTCCTAATAAATTCAGATAAGACAGAGATATTACTTATTGGACCTAAAAACAATACACAGAATCTCTTGGATTACAATTTGCAACTAGACGGATGTACTGTTACTTCCTCTACAGTAAAAAACCTGGGTGTTATATTAGACAGCAACCTATCTTTTGAAAATCATATTTCCAATGTTACAAAAACAGCATTCTTCCATCTTAGAAACATTTCCAAGCTACGGAACATGTTAAGTGTTTCTGATGCAGAAAAGTTAGTTCATGCATTTATGACCTCTAGACTGGACTATTGTAATGCACTGCTTGGTGGTTGTCCTGCATCTTCAATAAACAAGCTACAGATAGTACAAAATGCTGTGGCTAGAGTCCTTAGCTGGCCAAGAAAATATGATCATGTTACTCCAATTTTACAGTCACTGCACTGGCTACCTATTAAGTTTCGTATCAGTTGCAAAATATTATTACTTACCTATAAGGACCTAAATGGTTTAGCTCCTGCGTACCTAACTAATCTTCTATCACGCTACAATCCAACCCGCTCCCTAAGGCTGCAAAACTCTGGACTCTTGGTAGTACCTAGGATAGCAAAGTCCACAAAAGGAGGTAGAACTTTTTCATATCTGGCTCCTAAACTCTGGAATAGCCTTCCTGATAACGTTCGGGGTTCAGGCACACTCTCTCTGTTTAAATCTAGATTAAAGACACATCTCTTTAGCCAAGCATTCATATAACGCATCTCATAATCTTGTACTGCAGTTATATCTGATCAAATGCACATTATTATGCTTTAGTTTGGGTTGAACAAATTATTTTTGCTTGGATGGAACAACATTAGCTAATAATTAGCTACGCTAATTATGTCTCTATTTGTTTCTCTGTTTCTGCCAGTAACTAGGAATTACACAAGCTTCAGTCTGGATCCAACCCTTAAATGATCCGAGATGACCGAACACCTGAGAAGAGATGATGCCAACCCCTCATATAGAATATACAGAATTAACCAAATTTTGCCATAAGTTAAATATATTAAGTTTCTGCAATACATAAATCTATTGTAGAAACTAAATTTTCTGTAAAGCTGCTTTGCAACGATTGTTTCGTGAAATGCGCTACACAAATAATCTTAAATTGAATTGTTATCTTAATTATAAACACACTGGTTTGTTGTGCAAACAGTTTTACTGGTTACTGGGGTAGGGGTAGGGTTATTGATGCTAATCCACCATGGGACTCATGTAAGAAGTGCGACAGGAGATTGTTCAACTCTTTATCTGAAGATGGTACAACATTGCTGAAATTGGATTGGATATTGGATTGGACTTATGGTCACAAAGTTTTAAATCTGGTCTTTCTGAAATAAACAGAATAAAGTAAACATCAGTTTGCATCTGCTAAATAAACTTACATACAATCACACACAATAACACCTGAAGAAATGACGGAGCAAGCGACTGGCGAAAATGAAAGTAAAGCGGCATAGCGGAAACTAACGTCAACTAGCGTCACACATTCATAATACAAGTCCTTCCCTATAAAGATACTTAGGGAATTTAGAACAGTTATTCTTCTCTTTATCTTCCTATTGCGGCTAATGAACCAGAAGCCTCACCAATAGGCTTACTTCCGCACTGAAGAAAAAGGAGGATATAGCACGACTGCCATAAAAAGAACCTTTAAAGCCCCTTTATGAGCCAAATAACCACTGTTGGTGCTGTATAGCACGATTTTGGTTGAAGAAATACAATGCAAAATGGCAGCTCTTATGGTTCTACATATTATTTGACAAAGTTATTATTTTTTGACACTATTTGACAAAGGTGCTGTATAGTACCTTTAAATATATGGTGCTATATAGCACCAAAAGTGGTTACCCTATGATTACGAGCCAAGAACCACATTTTTTTTTGACATATATTTTGTATTTTTTACATAAACAAAATTGTCTATTTATTAAAATGAAATATATTTCTAATTAAGTTTGTTTTTTAGCCATTTTTACATTAATTCTAAAATATATATTAGAACACAGTAACACATTTCATATGCCTATTTAATGTTATATTTTATCTGTTAGGTTTTTTTTTTCTTTTCAGACCGTCAGTCATCAAAGCTCAGTAAACACGGCAGATGACATAAATCCACTCACTAAAAACACTCACAGATCATGTTTTCACATTTCAAGTTTGAATATGACTTGATAATGCTGGGATATCTAATATAATATTTGCATTGTTTTATTTTTGTACTCTGGATTATGTTTTCATCTAATTTTTTAAAGGACCCACTACCTTCTTTGCCTCCTAAGAGGAAACAACCCTGCTTGATTGTTACCTGATGTTGTCAGGAGATCCCTATCTTTGATGGTTTTCCATTGCAGGAAGTCCAGCAGTCCTTCAGCAGGCGCCGCAGTTGTGTGTTTGAGGAAGGTGGTGATTACAAACAAGCCTTCTGAATGGTGTATTGTACTGGTGAACCAGACGTCATGATCTTGTGCTACTGCAGTAGGCCAACGCGTTGCGATCCTTCCAGTGCTGTATCTACGGATCTCACATTGTAGTTTATCCTCAGTTCCCTCCAAATTACGCCTCATATCCACTTTAGAGGCTGCATTATAATACACAACAAATGAAGACACAGTAACAAAGGATATAATAAGGTTATAAATAACTTAAAATCACATTCACTCACCTGTGACGAGGAAGGTAATGGTAGGGTGTAAAGGCTTGTCACCGACATTTCCAAATTGAAGCACAGCCTCTCTGGGGATATACTTGGTTTCTATGTGGTCTTTTTCATTTATATGAACTTTCTCATCCACAAATGTACAAGGAAGCCACTGAAGATCATAAAGAGTCTTTGAACCATTTGCACCTGTTCAAAACAAACAAATCAGTAAATAAAGGGAATAATAGTAGGATAAACCCAATTCTCAATTAATTGTACATGAAATGTGGAGCTAAACAAAACTGAAAATAGAAGTACTAGTATACACAGTCGCCATTATAAACAACCTTGCTATATAAAAGTGACTTAAACGCCTCTAATAGATATGTCCTTCAAAATTATTATGCATTAGGCTAATGTACTTATAATAGTACCATATTACCGTCGTTCCGATCTATATATAAAATACACCTTTTACATAATATTACATTACACAAATAGCGAGGTAAAGGAAGGAAAAATAAGTCAGTGACTGTAGGCTACAGCAATCATTTTTACAAGTCACATTTATAAATACCTAAGCATAAAAGTGCTAGGAAAAGATCGGCAAAAGTCCAAAACATAATGTTTGATCTCGTTCTCGGGACAATCATTCTAGTTTCCTAAAACCATTATGCAGGCTATTTACTTTCTCTTTCGTTTTGAGACTGGGTTCAGCCAGAGCCATAGAGATCACGTGACGATCGAGCGTTTGAACTTCCGTTGTCGCTCTGGGTGTTTCTCAAACGGAAGGCTGCTTCCTACCGAGGCGGTGTCCTTTCTAGTTCAGTCTTTCAGAGTCTTGTAGGCTCGACTCCTCCTCGGCATTAAACGCTAATGAGAAGCTCTAGTAAGTGCGCGTGGCTATGTCACATACGTTCCCGCCCTCACCGTCATGATACAAAAACACGAATAAATCTTAGATTTGGAAAAATATTTTGTATTACAAATCTTTGTCTTATTTGGCTTTCTATTAATGTAATACAATGAATCACAGCCATTTACAATCTCCCTGTGCCTTAAATGATTGGCAGTTTAGCGTTTAGTAAGTAATTTACACCAAAACGAAAGATAACATCGCTGCATAAAAAAATGAACAATGTACATAACAATTACTTCCCTTTTATTTACACATGATAATATTTATAACAAAAATACAAAATGTACAGAAAGTACTCTGTAATCTGAAATTGCATTACAAAAATGAATAATGTATACAACTTACCACTTTGTTTTTAACCTACATCACAAAAATAAACTGCAGAAATCAGGTTCTTTCATTGAAAATGTGACAAAAAATATATTTTTTCCACTGTTTTATCTTCTTGAGAGAAGGGTTAATAAATATTTTTTGTCTCTCCATTCTCTCCCTGCTCTCTCTCTCTCTCTCTCTCTCTCTCTCTCTCTCTCTCTCTCTCTCTCTCCTGAGTAGCTCCACCAGCTTCCACTCACTCCCACACCTGTCCCAGGACATCTGCAATCCCAAGGCAGAGCAAATAAACCATGCCTGTTAACAACAAAAGCACAATGAATTTCAGCAAAAATCTGTCTATTAACTTGCTTACTTTGTATTTTTTAGTCCTTCCCCAGCAGGCTCGTCTTCTCCAGAATAGTCCTAAAACAAGAGAAAATGGAAACTTATGAAAAATATTTACACAGTGGTGCAGTCTTTGAAAATATGTACAAAATATTTAAACATATGTAAAAATTGGTGCAACATTAGAAATATGACACAGCAGCAAATGCATACAAAATAGGCTACTGAAGTGCTCAAGTTTGGTTAAAACATCTGTAGACATATCTTGCGTGACAGCACTACAAAAACACAACAAAGGGAAAGACTATTGCATTATATACTGGTTGTCTTATTGTTTGTGGGGTTTGTGTAAAAAATTCCCCCATAGAACTCTCATCCGCCGTGTTCTTTGAATATAAATTCCATCGTCATCTGCGCGCAAGTGATTCTGGGATATGGTAGGGTGCGAAGTGTTCATCAGATGTACACTTCGGCTGTATCCGAAATTGCCCACTATACCCTTAAATAGAACAGCCATTTTAAGTGGTGTTCAAAACCATAGTGGATGTTCTCGAGTTCACTCATTCAATCCCACAACGCACCGCAAAAACGAGTGTACAACCGATGTACACTCAACGGTTAGAGGTAACCCAAAAATGCACTGTGAGAGTTGCGTGGCGAATAAATTCCTGCGTCACGCCAGGAGATGGCGCCTGCAGCTGAATCATTCATTCGTTCATTTTAGAAGCGCTCCTCCACGGCGTAATACAATGTAAAACAAAGGTACAAATTAATTGTAAATTGACTATTAGTGTTTATACATAATTTTCGTGACAGAGTTCAAGATAAATTCTTTAATCTTACTACTGGAGCTGCCCATTTCAAATGATTATTAAACAGCAAGCAAACTATGCAAAAATGGCAGTCCTTCCGGTGCACTCTGTGTCCAAATTCACTCACTCGTTTTCATTCACTACTTAAAGAATAGTGAATGAGGGTATAGGGGGCGGTTTCGGATACAGCCTTCCTTTTCCTGGGAAACGGAGGGTGCATTTGAGGTCACTTTTGAATTATGGCTGCCTTCGTCACACCGTGGTGACGCATTCGGCCTTGGAATGCGGTCTTCGGAGGGCGCCTTCTGAATTGGAACAGCTTACGTTATGATGCTGTGATGCATTCACACCTCAAAAGCGCACTCCGAAGTAAGTACACTAAACTTTGGGACACGGCTACAGACAAGCCATAGGTCACAGCACAGGAGGGGTGGGATGAGCGTCATCATGCATCTCAACCAATGAGAGCATTTGCGGAGGGCCTAAGACTGCAGCAGCGCTCACGACTTCATAAGTGGGAAATAGAAAATTTCCAATAGCACGTGAAGACAGCAGAGAAGCACTCTCGCTCAGCACACTGGAATGTATCGTTTTAACTTTGTGGTTTATTATTTTAAGTCATTTGGGGTGCAGTAGCACATGGTGCTCTCACAATATATTGATTTACAGATCTATCACTTTTGCCACTCAGATTTTCATGCAATCATGCAGCACGTATCATAAGTTTCATGCTCCGGCATGGTTAGCGCTCACACTCACTGATCTATATACAGTACCCTCCAAAAGTAATGGAACAGTAAAGACAAAAAATTGCTCTGTTGGCTGTGGAGTCAAGACATTTACAAATAAGATTAAAAGATGAATATGAGATAAAACTAGAGAAAGTCACATTTTACTATTGGTGATTCAACACATAGATGTTTTACCAGCTAAGAAATTCAGCACTTTTAGAGTTTCATCCCCCGATCCGATGAGAGCATATGTATTGGAACAGTTGCTTCACAGGTCTTTCTAAGTGATCAGCTGTGTCCTGTTGCATTAATTCTTCAGGTATTAAAAACAGAGAATGTGTCGTATCAGTTATATCCATTACTTCTCTATTCTGAATCTTGCATTCTATGATGACACACACAAACCAGGATGAAGACAAGGGAGCTGACTTTGAGAGAAAAGCAAGCAATTTGGATGCTAAAAGAAAAGAGGAAGTCAATTAGAGCTATAGCAAAAACAAAGGGCATGGTTAAATCAAGAGTTTGGAAACCACCAGCGACACCAGCAACCAACAACGACCTGATCGGCTAAGAAAACAATGGTAGTTGATGACAGACAAATCATAAAAGCTGCGAAAATGAACCCTAAAAGACGTGTAAAATCACCACTTCCAGAAAGCTGGGGTGATGCTCTGACAATCTACTGTCCTCAGGAGACTTTGACACAGCAAGATGCAAACCTCTGACCAGCACCAAAATAGAAAGGCAAGATTAGAGTTTGCAAAATAGCACACAGGTGAGCCAGAAAAGTTTTGGAACTGTGTTTATGGACCGATGAGACAAAGATGAGCCTTTATGTAAGTGATGGGAAAGCAAAATGTGGAGAAAAAAGGAACTGCAAAAGATCCCAAGCATACAGCCTCACCTGTAAAGCATGGTGGAGGTGTTGTCATGGCATGGGCCCTCTCAACTTTACTGATGACTTAATGTATGATGACAGTAGCAGAATGAATTTGGAAGGGTACAAAACCATCTTGCCTACCAATATTCAAGAAAATGCCACCAGATTCAAAGTGCTTCATATTGCATCAGGACAATGACCCAAAACACCCTGCCAGTTCAGTCAAGGAAATTATAAGGGCAAAGAAATGGAAAGTCTTAAGATTGCCCAAGTCAATCTGCAGATTTAAATCCGATTGAACATGAATTTCACCAGCTGAAGAGGAGAGTAAAGGCAAAAACTCCCAAAACAAGCAACAACTGGAATTGGCCGCATTAAAGGCTGGGAAAAGTATTTCAAAGGATGAGACCAAGAGTCTGGTGATGTCTATGGGTCACAGACTCACTGCTGTGATTGTGCGCAAGGGATCTGCAACTAAATAATAGCTTTTAATATTTTATATCTGCCTAATTATCAACTCTCCCAATACTTATGCTTGCATCAATGAGTGGAATGAACTCTAAAAGTGCTGTTCTTTTTATTTGGTAAAACATGAATGTGTTGAAACATCTAATAATAAAATGTAACATTCTATAGTTTTGTCTCATATTCATCTTTTAATATTTTCAAATGTCTTGACTCCACAGCCAACAGTTGACAAAACACTTTTGTCTTTACTGTTCCAATACTTATGGAGGGCACTGTATAACTGAAGTGCGCTCTTGCCCACCTCTTCCAACCGAGTGCGGCATGGAGTGATCACATTAGTCAAACGAACTGGGCTATTGGGGTCAAATGTGCTCGGCGCACAGTTAAGATTGCCTATAGTGTGAGTACATCCTATTCTCCCGCATCCCGCACACACAAGTCTTTACGCACTCACCCATCAAGTGTTGTCCCACACCGCGCTCTGCTGTGTTGGATCCTGCGATAGTGCAGGTCTCTACTAGGAAGGTGCCTGACAATGTTATGATTGAGCCTCTGGACTCTGAGCATAACTTGTTTTTCTATAACAAACAATAACATATTTTCTATTAAAACTTTGATGCCCTGGCAGAGGAAAATAGCTTTGTTTTTATACTTAATTTGATTATATTAATGTTATAAGTTGAGATTTACAAGAACTATTGGTAACACTTTATTTCGATAGTCCACTTTAGATATTCTACTAACAGTAATTAACGTTGCAACTACATGTCAACTAGCAGTCAGAGTATTAGTAGACTGTCTGCTTAATATCTTGTAACACTTTATTTTGATGGGTCCACTACATACAACATACTGACTATGAGGAACTTTGCAAGTACATGTAAGCTTATTCTACTAACCATTTTTTTTTTTTTATGATAAGTACAAGCTAGCAAGAGAAGGAAGAAATAAAGAGAACGAAAGTTTTTTCTTTTTATTTAGGATGAAGGCAAGTAGTGTCAAAAAAGATGAGTTTTCTGTTTTTGCTTGAAGGTTGACCGGGATTCAGCATTCCGGATGGGGGAGGGGGGGCATCATTTCACCAGCCAAGAATGGTGAACGAGAATGTTCTGGAGAGTGATTTTGAGCCTCTCTTTGATGGTACCACGAGGCGTCGCTCACTAGTAGATCTCAGACTTCTGAAGGGGATGTAGATTGTCATCAGTGAGTGGAAGTAGGCAGGTGCTGAGCCTGTGGCTGTTCTATATGCAAGCATCAGTGTCTTGAACTGGATGCAAACTGCAACCGGTAGCCAGTGCAAGGACACAAAGAGAGGTGTAACATGGGCTCTTTTTGGCTCGTTGAAGACCAATCGTGCCGCTGCATTCTGAATAATTTGTAGTGGTTTGATTTTGCTTGATGGAAGTCCAGCTAGAAGAGCATTGCAGTAGTCCAGTCTAGAAATGACAAGGGCCTGGACAAGAAGTTGTGCAGCATGCTGTGTCAGAAAGGGCCTGATCTTTCTGATGTTGTGTAGTGCAAACCATCAAGAGCGAGCAGTCTTTGCAATGTGCTCTTTGAAGGTCAGCTGTTCATCAAAGATTACACCAAAATTTCTGATTGAGCTTGATGGGGTAGTTGTAGAAGAACCTAGCTGGATGGTGAAATCATGCTGAAGAGTCGGAGTGGCAGGGAAGACAAGAAGCTCAGTCTTTGCCAGGTTGAGCTGTAGATGGTGTTCTTTCATCCATGCCGAGATGTCCGCCAGGCAGCCTGAGATCCGTGCAGCTACCGTTGGATCATCTGGTCGAAATGAGAGATAGAGCTGTGTGTCATCAGCGTAGCAATGGTAGGAGAAGCCATGTGCCTGTATGATGGGACCCAGTGATGTAGTGCATGTGGAGAAGAGGAGGGGTCCAAGAACCGATCCCTGGGGAACCCCAGTGACCAATTGATGTGCTTTGGATACCTCCCCTCCCCAGGCCACCTGAAAGACCAACCAGTGAGATAGGATTCAAACCAGCGAAGTGGAATCCCAGTGATATCCAGTGATGAGAGGGTGGTCAGGAGGATCTGATGATTGACAGTGTCAAAAGCGGCAGACAGATCCAGCAGAATGAGGACTGATGATTTGGAATCGGCTTTTGCAATTCGCAGGGCTTCAGTGACTGAGAGTAGCGCAGTCTCAGTTGAATGGCCACTCTTGAAACCTGATTGGTCAGCATCCAGTTTGTTGTTCTGTGAAAGAAACAATGAGACCTGGTTGAAGACAACTCGTTCGAGTGTTGAATGGAAGGAGAGAGACCGGTCTGTAGTTTTCTATATGAGAAGTGTTATGTAGGTTTATTGAGTAGTGGGGTTACCCGAGCCTGCTTGAACGCAGTGGGGAAGATGCCTGTGAGGAGAGATGTGTTGATAATGTGTGTGAGTGCTGGTAAGAGTGTGGGAGAGATTGCTTGGAGAAGGTGCGAGGGGATTGGGTGGAAAGGAGAAGTTTGGATACTTCTGCTTCAGTGAGGGGACAGAATGAGAAGATGGGAGTTTGAGCAGTGGGTGTGGTTGGTTGGAGGTCCTGTGTGTGTGGAGGTGAGAACTGACTACTGATTGTTTTAGTTTTATCTGTAAAAAAAAGTTGCAAAGTCATCAGCTGGTGGTGAGAGGTGATGAAGAGGGACAGAGGAGAGAAATAAATGTTCTAAAGAGATTACGCATATCTGGAGTGCTGTTGATCTTGTACAATTATACAAATTAAGCTCAGATTAGCTTTATTTGTCACATACACAATTATACAGAGTATAATGAGGAGTGAAATGTGTTCTCTGCATTTAACCCATCCAAGTGGAGCAGTGGGCAGCCGACATTGTGGCGCCTGTGGAGCAGTTGGGGGTTCAGTGCCTTGCTCAAGGGTCTCACCTCAGTTGTGGACACTTCCTGCCAGAGCCGGGATTCGAACCCACAACCTTGGGTTACCTTGGGCTTCAAGTCCAACGCTCTATCCATTAGACCAGGCCTGGAGGAGAGAGGACTAATGTCTAAACAAGAGGTTAAGGTAGAGCATAAAGTGTCAGTAGCTGCATTCACGTCCAGAGATGAGAAATGGGTGAGGGAAGAGAGGATGATACTACAGAGGAATGTAGTGTAAATGTAATAAAGAAATGGTCAGAGATATGTAGTGGTTGTACCAGAATGTTATCTGCAGTACAATCGCGTGTGTAAATTAAATCAAGTTGGTTGCCTGATGTATGCGTGCTAGTAGTGGTAAGGCGTTTGAGATCAAATGAAGCTAGGAGTGAATGGAAGAGTGAGCAACAGTAACGTGAGTATTTGTAATTCATGACTTCACACTGATGATAGGCTATGCATTGTATTTCACTTCCTACTAAAAGAAAGCTATTATTCTTAAAAAGAGATATTAAAGCAGAAAAATGAATATGCATTCATAAAATGTGTTAGACCAGATACTTTGTTTACTATGAACCACTGGATGATCCTTTAAGATTTATTTGAAAAATACAGCTGTGCATAGATCTAAATCATCAATCTATTGCAGATATATTATTTCATTCAATAAAAATGTACATTTAAGACTGTTTTATTAGATTAATGTAACTAAATGTACATGTAACTCCCTATGAATTCATGCAGCCTCCTCATCTACAGGATCCTGTATAAAAGCACATGCATTTTATTCACTTTGACAGTGTCTGCATGATGAAAATATGCACAATAAATGAATGTACCTGCACTGCAAAGAATATTTAATATTTAGTCTTGTTTCTTGGGGGGAAAGCCTAATTTAACTACATGTTTCTTATTTGAAAATTATCTGACAATGGGGTAAGACAATTTTTATATAATCTTGTTTCTGTTTGCATTAAGATAATTTTTCTTACCCTGTGGAAGATAATTGTACTTGTTTTAGGTAAAATACCCTTAAATGCACTTGTTTCCCTCGTTTCAGGGTTAATATACTCTTATATACTTTTCTGAAACGGGTCTCTGCAATGTATTTAACTAAATATTTAGGCCTACCTTTAAACAGTGAACATGTTAAACGCTCTCGTTTCTATTGAACAGGTTCACTGTCCGTAGACTTTAATAAAATGAATCAGACTTTAAGAAATCTCTACAAAGCATCAGAAGTGTCACTAAATCCTCTCGATCACTGGAGGTCAGTGTTTGCATGTGTAATACACTACAGCCACTAAAACACCAACACCAGTGATTCAGACTGAGAGGAGGTGCATTAACTGTAAAGAAACACACTGAAGAGCTGAAATACTTGAAGAAACTTGAATTTGCTGACAGTAAACACCAAAGTTTGCAGAAATCATCGACTACAATAATAACAAACAAGACATTCTCTTTTGTTTGTTTTGGATATGTTGTTCTATTTTAGCTTCAAGCTCCCATAACCAAGAGTTTAAGAGAAAAAAAAGGTTAATTTATTAATTAGACGAGAAATATTTGAGTCAATACTGAGGTAATGAGACTTGTGATTGCAGATGTTTGCATATTGGAAAAATGAGCACAGATATTGTTGAGATTTCTTACTTGTTGAGAAACTCTAGAGGAGACACACCTGCTATTATATGTCTTTTCAGGAGAAACATCTGAGAAACAAGATTTCATCTGAAGTTTAATCTCCATTTAATGATTTAGGAGAGATTTGTATTTGAGCATGTTACTTTGTGTTCTGTGTCCAGTATATCAAAGCCAATCAAACGTTCATTATCCAAACATCGTAAGTTAATCATGCTGGATTTGTAATTAAAAGTATATATATAGTAGAATCACAAATCTTAAAACACAGAAGAAATAATACTAATATCAACCCCAGCACCAGATTATTTCACACGAGGAAGCAAGATGCCTCCTGTGTTCCTCAAGACAAAATATAGTGTGGATGAATCTATCATATTTCCCTGGAGAGAGACTACTGGAATATTGCTATATTGAATTATCTGCAGGAGTCTGAGAAGGTGGTCAATAACATGGACTTCTTCTTGAGCTGATGAAGCAGTTAATGTCACATCAGTGAAACGCTGAGATGTTTGTCCAGTGCTGAAGATCAGCTGCTGATCCTGGAGCAACTCCATCAACAGCTTTATCAGTGTTCAAATTCTGTAAGTTTTATTAAGGATTTTAAATGTTAAATGCAGTTGTGGAGCTCTTTAGTGGCGTGACAGTCCATGTGCTCTCCCGCTTCGTCTCAGTTCAAGCAATAATGAGTGCATTCTAATTAGCATGAAATAAACATGAATGAACATCTGAGGGCCTGTTGAAAGATACATTACAAATTACTGAATGTAAAGTGTCTCATATAATCACTCAATGAGTGCTTCAACTGTGGAAAGACAGCAGCTTGAAAACAGTCACAACCTCAGAAAATCCATTCAGTGTCCACAAACTAGCGAGAAAAATGTACACTAGAGGAGAAATTTGCATTATTATATATTATATTTTTACATATATATTTTTTATTAGAATTAATAAAATGTATAGATTGGTGGTGTCATGATGGTAATCGTGATTAATCGCATAAAAGTTTGTTTACATATGTGTGAACTATATATTTATTATGTATATATAAAGACACACATACAGCATATATTTTGGAAATATTTACATGTATTTATGTCTATATATTTATATTCATATAAATTATCATATATAAATACATTTAATATATAAAATATTTTTTTCTTAAATATATACATGCATGTGTGTTTATTTTTACATCCAGAATAAATATACACAGTACATACACATATATTATGTAAACAAACTTTTATTTTGGATGCGATTAATCACGATTAATCATTTGACAGCACTAGTATAGATAACATTATTATAAAATTGTCTAATATGAACTTGTATACAAATCAACTGTTACTTTTAACCTTAACAACAGGGTTCCTGTATAGTTTACTTTAGAATAATTGAGATAAAGAATATGTTCTTAATCGCAAGCTTGTTAATTATTCCTGAACAATTCTCACTCCAGGCTGAACTCAGAAGTTTTCAGCCCTGTTTGAATTTGAAGTTTTAGATTTTCTTAACATTTACTAAATTCACTGTATAAGTTAATGTAAAACCTTTTGCTCCAACCACTGGTTAATCAGATAGAAATAAGAGAAATATGTTCCAATAGATTAATGATAGTTGAAGTTTTGAAGTTACAGTATGTATCGGTATGTACGGTATTGTATGCAATCGATTTATTCATAATTTTGTATGCCACATTGGAGTTATACACTGATTTTCTATGCACCCCCTGAATTAGTCCTGGCCACCCCATTTATAAAACTCTAGCTCTGCCACTGTTTATTTTGTGTCATTTCTACTTAAATTAACTACATTAAATTGACTTTAAATATCAACTTGAACTTGTATAGGCCAACGTATGTTATTTACACTTTATTTTCATAGTCCACTTTAGACATTCTACTACCTATAAGTAACTTTGTAACTACATGTCAACTAATACTCATTAATTTGCAAAGACATGTCTACTAACCCTCAGTAGGGCAGGTTTATGGTTAGTAGAATAAGTTGACTTGCAAAGTTTCTCAGTCAGTATGTTGTGGAAGCATCAAAATAAAGTGTAAGAAGATAATAAGCAGACAGTCTACTAATACTCTGACTGCTAGTTGACATGTAGTTTGCAAAGTTAGTTACTGTTAGTAGAATGTCTAAAGTGGACTATCGAAATAAAGTGCTACCTTAAGATCCAGCCCTGGACGCCAGATCCCATCAGAAAATATCAGTTTTGTCTGGTAACAGAACAACTCATCAGTGAAGTAGTCTAATACCCAAAACCTGTTAACAGGAGGTCTTGTCTGGTACCCAAAACACCTAAAACTCCATCAACAGTCTTCTATAAAACAAGAAGAGGACTGAGGGAAAAGCCATTGAAGAGCAGAAGCAGGAGACGAAGTGATGATCATAAAAAGGAGCAGAGTTTATTGAATAGTCTTAGTTGCGTATGTTTCAATGCTTAGACTTCGTCTGAAGAACACAAATTCAACAAGTATTGTTTTACCAAAACTGCTTCACAACAACATCCCATAAACCTTGAGTTTCCATAAACATTCCCTCGCATCTCTTATTCATGAAGACAAACAGCCCTTGAAACCACACAGTCATAACTCTAAACAATGGAAAAAATCATATAAAAACAACAATAATATAAATGACTAATCAATTAATGAATCAATGAAATGGGTATATAAATGACTATATGATTAAATGGAATAATACAAATTAGTAAATAAATGAGTATAATTGAATGAATATAAAAGAAAGTAAAACAACACAAATGTACATTTGTACATGTATAAATGTATATTTAAACACTCACATACTGCATTTAATGATACTCAGATCCTTTACTTACAAATGAAGCTGAAAATGTTTCACGATTTCACACTTACATCTACTAGCACGATAACGTAATGCGATTTGGCGTGTATGGTAACACGCTTGTAGGCGTGTTGTCCTGGGGAGGGCTCCTAGCCGGAATGGCCCAACCCAGTGAACCCCCGTGTGATTAGAATTCTAGTGATATTGGTGGAGAAGGGGTGGTGGAGGGATGCTGTTTAACCGTCAACTAGATGGAGGTAGACAGCTGTATTTATGTCCCAGGATTGATTACCTAGATTGTGTACCACCTGTGCTAATTAGCCTGAGTATCTGACGTGCTCCTCCCGAACTTAGTTTAAAACCACGTGTCTAAACTTCATTTCACGATTTCACACTTACATCTACTAGCACGATAACGTAATGCGATTTGGCGGTATGGTAATACGTTGCCAGGCGTGCTGTCCTGGGGAGGGCTCCTAGCCGGAATGGCCCGAACCCAGTGAACCCCAAAACAATATACTGTAGGACAGCCGCCAGACTAAGATTACCCCCAAATACGCTGCTTTGAGATCTGGCGGGAGCTAGTTCCCAGGAGTAACTTGTGGTAGGCCGGGGGTCTACGTGCTCTGAGGGAGCGGTTTGGCATGCATGAGTGGGCCCCACCGACCGCCGGAGTAAACTTCGTGGTTTTGGGGCGACCGGTCGGGGCGGGCTCAACCGAGGCCCAGCGATGGCTCACCGCATTGGGACGGGTGAGCCCTGCCCGCCGATGGAGGAGCAGCGTGGTTGGAGCCCTGGCCAGGAGGACCCGAGTTGCCTGCAGTGGGATAGTTCACGGAGTCGGCGTACCGGCCCTACTGGCCATCAGCCCCTGCTAATCAGAGGACAGAGGGCGATATCTGGCCGAGAGGACCCATGAAGCCTCCGATAATACCCCCCCCTCCCCCGACGGACGGATGGGTTCTATCGGCTAGGCAGATAAAAAGAGTTTGGGACGCCCGACAAGGAGGCTCTCACAACATCCGACGGGAGATCGAGACTCACGGCATCGAATGGATGAGCGTCGCATGCGGACGGCAAGCATAGGAGCCCACCGGGAGACCGCGTCGACGTCTTGACATGAGACCAAGGCTACGCTGCCAGACGGATAGTCTCCTCGGCGAGTAGGGAGAAGAGAAACCCGGAACTGGGGGGGCTCTGGCAGCATCCGATGGGAGATTGTAAGACTTAGGACATCGGACGGGTAAGCCTCGCCAGGCGGGGGGAAAAGGTTTGAGGATAGCAGAGACAGTTCAATGGTGTTCGGGCGGGCGGATGAGGACCGAGCGACGTTAGGCCTCGCCGCCCGCCGGACGGAAAAATAGGATGGGTGACTGAGACTGGCGCGCCGACGCTCTACGGTGAGGCCAATACTCACTGAGTCTAACGGGTTAGTCTCGTCTGCCAAGTGGGAAGCGGTAAGTCGTCTCGCCTGTGAGGCTCTCGCCGGCGCCAACGGGGCACAATACCGCCGCTGTGTTGGACGGGTAAGCGTCGCCTGCGTGGGACTAGAAAAGGCAAGGTTGTCTGGCCGGGAGCACCTCGCCGGCGTCCGATGGGAGATCAAGACTCACTGCGTCGGACAGGTGAAGACGGAAAGGTAAAGTTTGGTCGGGATGCTTAGCCGACATCCAACTGGTGGGCGTGCCCACCTGTTTGATGGGTTAGCTTCGCTGACGCAGGAGGAAAAGGTGAGGTTGTCCAGCCGGGAGGCTCTTGCGGCATCTGAGGTGAGATTGATACTTGTGAGCTGGGTGGTGGAGCCTCGCCGGTTAAGACTTGCTGTGTTGGACAGGTAAAGACAGGAAAAGTAAGATTTGTCTGGCCGGGAGCACCTCGCCGGCATCCAACGAGATACCAGGACTTGCTTTGTTGGACAGGTAAAGACAGGAAAAGTAAGGTTGTCTGGCCGGGAGCACCTCGCCGGCGTCAACGAGATACCAGGACTTGCTGTGTTGGACAGGTAAAGACAGAGAAAGTTAGATTGTCTGGCCGGAGCACCTCGCCGGCGTCAACCGGAGATCAAGACTCGCTGCGTTGGACAGGTAAAGACAGAAGAAAGTAAGATTGTCTGGCCGGGAGCACTCGCGCGCGCCCAACCGGAGATTAAGACTCGCTGCGTTGGACAGGTAAAGACAGAGTAGTAAGATTGTCTGGCCGGCAGCACCTGTCGCCGGCCCAACGGAGATCAAGACTCGCTGCGTTGGACAGGTAAAGACATAACAATGAAAGCTGTGTGGCCGGGAGGCTCTCACGACATCCAACAGGAGGAAAATACTCGCGGTCTGGATGGGTAAGTCTCGCCGGCCGTGGGGTGGAAAAGGTAAGGTTGTCTGGCCGGGAGGCTCTCGCCGGCGTCCGATGGGAGTCTGATGGGAGATCAAGACTCACTGTCGGACAGGTAAAGACGGAAAGGTAAAGTTGGGTGGCCGGGAGGCACTCGCCGTGACCTGACTGGAGATGGCAGCTCGCAGCCTGGATGGGTGAGACTCTCCGGCCGCAGGGTGGAAAAGGCAAGTTTTTCGCTGGGAGGCTCTGATCGTAAGTGATGGTCCGTGGTGTCAGCAGGGGGAGCCTCGCGAAGCGTGTGATTTGAAGGAAGTAAAAGCCAGGAAAGCTCGCACCGATTTTATGAAACAAGAGTTTGGTGGGCTGATTTAATGTGAGACTGGTCCGTTCTGATGTAGCTTTGGAAAGCTTCTGAAGACCATCGCCCTAGGGTTTGGATCTGATGTTTAGTGAGGCCTTTTTGGGCCACTGATGTTGCTGCCCCGATGCGAAAAGAGTGGCTGGAAAAATTTCTTGCTGAGATGCCTGCTGATAGCAGGACAGCTTTTAGATGTTTTTTGGAACCAGGTGCAACTGGCTGGTTTCCCGGCATGGTCTAAAAATAAGGGTTCGAGGGGATGTAGCTTGGAAAATTCTGAGGCGGAAATACTCGCGAACGGCTTGGTAAGGTTGGAGAGGCGAAGGAAGATTAAAAATGTAAACGAAGTGACCTTTCTTGACTTGGTCTGTCTTACTTTGTTTGCTCAAAAAGGAGATGGTTTCGCTATCGAGGATAGTTAGGTCCGAGATGGTGGGGTTAGTGGCTGGGTCAAATTTGGAGGAGATGGCTAGCTCGGAGCATCTCAAAACCCAAAAACCTAAAATGAACATGGTGTCGAGTGTACGGGCTGTACTGGGGGTCTGGTAACCTGTGCGGAGGGTGTGGATGCACTTGGTGAGGATGTCTACGGTAATGGGTAGCCTGGAGTCAGGACGAGTAGGTCGGGTTCGCTGAATTCCTCTTATCAACATGGCAGTTTGAGAATTGCTAATATCGGGTGACGGAGCGCTGTACAACAGCTTGTGGAAGAATTGGATACCGCTTATGTAACCTTTGATGGAGCTGACTTGGAGGCATTTAATGCTGTTGAGAAAAGAGATAAAAGAGGTTATTGAGAGTAGAAAATTCAGGAACGGAATATTATGAGAGAGATAGAACAACTTGAAGCATTCCCATGCTGTCACGTATGTTTGGAGTGTTCTGGGGGAGACAGCCTGGAGGATGGTGTCGAGTGATTGTCCAAGAGGGGTTTTTATGGGTGGCTTATGGAAATATTAATTCTGAACATGGAGGTACTGGGGTTGGGAATTTGTCTGCCTCTGGAGCCAACTTCTTGAATTTCTGCTAAAATCTGTGCTCGAACGTTGTGAGCCGCTTGCGGGGGCTCTGTGGCAATGGCATTTGCTGGGATCATGGAGAAATGACCAAGTCTCTCTCAAACGATTCTGAGAATTTCAGAATCAATTCTGGGCTTAGATTTTAACCAGATGAGCGATGACGCAGAGTTGCTTTAGAAACACCCATATGCTGCTTACTTCCAATTCCTCACGAGCATGCGCCCCAAGGTCAAGGTTCAAGGTTCAAGGTTCAAGGTTTCTTTATTTGTCACATAATAGTTATACAGGGTATAATTAGAAGTGAAATGTAATCGAATCAGGTCCGCTCAGTGGACAGTGCAAAATAATAAGAATACAAATTATATAAAGTAACATAACACAAGGGCATACATATGGTAAGAAAAAGGAGAAATAAGAGTAAAATGTGCAATGAAATAAAAAGTGCAAAACAATAAGATGTGCAAAACAATAAGATGTGCAAAAGACAATAAGATGTGCAAAAGATGTGCAAAACAACAAGATGTGCAAAAACAATAAGATGTACAAAAAGGAAAAAAAACAGTGTACTGGGACTTAATAAATAGTAATGTGAATAAGAGGGATGTGCAGACGGGTTGT
Source organism: Gymnocypris eckloni scoliostomus (assembly GCA_027564155.1). NCBI lineage: Eukaryota > Metazoa > Chordata > Actinopteri > Cypriniformes > Cyprinidae > Gymnocypris > Gymnocypris eckloni. The sequence goes on along the minus strand of CM050425.1, from coordinate 18,850,791 downwards.
TCATGGTATTGTACATAGAGCAGCAATGATGAGAATGTGATGATATTTACAGTTAACAATGGGTCTTGTCTTGTGAGTGTTTATGAAACAGGGTTTGTGTTTAGGAGCCTGATGGCCTGAGGGAAGAAGCTCTTCCTCAGTCTTTCAGTCTTTGCCATCATGCTCCTGAAGCGCCTGCCAGATGGCAGTAAACAGAAAAGGTGGTTACCGGGGTGAGCACCTTTTCTGTTTACTGCCCCTTGAACCTTTGTAAAATAACCTTTCATAGGTTTGGAAAGGTTGGAGCAAGTTACAAGGAGAGTCGCTGGCTTCATAGCGCAGGAGCGCTGAGAGAGACAGCTTGTTTGGTGTACACTTGACGTGTGCGGTCTCGCCAGTCTGTGTTTTTCTTACAAATGCTTTGTGGAGTCATTATGCCTGTGGTTTGGAATGTGGTGGATCTATGAAAGTAAGATGTAAACCTCACTACGAAGGCTGCTCTTATTTTAAACGCTGATACGCCGCTTGATTGTGTAGACTGCTTGCTTTGACTGCCGTAGCTGTAGGCCACAGGAAGGGGTCCTGAAGAGCTATCGTAGCCTGCTCTGCTAATGGAGGTAACCTCACGCTAGTGTCTGCTACGGGAGCTGGAGGCCACTGTAAAGGAAAAAGAGAGTTATTCATAGCGAAAGGAAAAAGACTGAGATGTGTGGGGCTGTGTTGCAAGCGGAGGCAGCTTGAGCTTGCGCCTGGCTGTAGCTGTATAGGCCATGGAAAAATGGTTGTGACGTTTAACAGGGCCGCTGGTGGTCAGTAACAAGTAGCTTTATTATGCTACCATATTTAAGTACATTTCTAATACCTGTAGTTTCTGGAGTCGTTTGTTTAGTAACTTTATCTGCTCCAAATATTGCACTTTACTGCCACGTATCGTGAAACATACCGTTACTCTTAATAATGTATATAAAGTGCTCTGGGGCGAGGGAGCAGTGTCTGATTTATGAACAAGCTGATTATTTTGTAAAGAACCTGTAAAATTAATTCGCAATTGCTCCAACGCCTTTGCAAGTTGAATGATCCGATAGTAGCTGTTCTCTAGTCGACGATTCACTGATTCAAATGATCGGTTTAGAGTGATGTTCCCAGTGGAATTAAATGCACAAGAGAGAACCGGGAGATCTTGGGGAAACGTGCGCAACTGATGCTGCAAGATAATTTATTACTGTCGAAATTTGGATTAATTATGTAACTGAAATTCATATTTGGGTCAAAACTGACAGTTGGTTGGGAACTAAATCTGTTGTGAAGGGGCTCTATTTAGCCCTCTGAAATGCATATGCAAATCAGGGTAAGTGTCTCTATGATTTAGGTCGAAAACAAAACATTAAATATAGCACAGGTTGAATGAGAATACCTCGTGCACGTTCATTTTACTGTTGGTCCGCGGTGATCAAGAGTGTATTCAGAAACACATTTATCTCATCCAGCTTATCTGTCTAAGGAATGCTAAGCCAATTAAATGCTGGTAAAAATACGGAGGGTTAAGTACGTCCGGTATATATTCTGGGCATGGTGTCATGGTTACATAGTGACGTTAACATCCCATGTCTTCGCGAGGTCTTTTAACGATTTTTATCAACAAATACCTGCCTTTGTAGATTTCCCCTAATAATTATTGGCAACATTGGTTGTTGCGTGCTAAAGGAGGCCGCTTCGCGTTAGCATCTGAAATTAGAAGCTAGAAGCCCGGCTAAATACTTGCGCTGCAGTGAAGCGAGTGAAGCTTTGCTGCGGTGAAACCTGGGGCGTGGCCCAGGCTCGTTGAAGGCCTGCTGTTGCAACCTCCGGCCGGCGGAGGAGAGCGTGTGGCTGGTTGAGCAGAGAGCAGCGGTCGTGACGAAGCCCGGCGTCCGTGTCTGGTGAAAAATAAAAATAGACGATCCTGGGGCCGGCAGATTGCCCGGAGGGTTACGAAAACCCCATCATGGGTCTCGTTGTTTGGACGGAAATGTTGAGTCTGTGATGTAAAGGTAAATGGTGCCCCCGAATGCTGTTTAACCGTCAACTAGATGGAGGTAAGACAGCTGTATTTATGTCCCAGGATTGATTACCTAGATTGTGTACCACCTGTGCTAATTAGCCTGAGTATCTGACGTGCTCCTCCCGAACTTAGTTTAAAAACTACGTGTCTAAACTTCATTTCAATTAATTTGACGAGTTAAAATAACAGAAAAACATGTTATTACATTTGTACTTATTAATCATATAATTTTTGTTGTATAGAACGCAGAAATGACAACCAAGCGAACTCAGCATTAATATGTTATTATGACGAATACCATTAATGTTCATTATATATGCTGTTTTATGTTAAAGAAAGCATCGTTCATGTCTCGTGATGCTGTAAGGCATTTGTAGCACACACAATCACTACTGTAGCTTACTGTAAAACATCCTGCAGTGCTGATACTTTACATGTAACCTGACCAAGGGCGTACGTTTGATTTGTGGCATTGAAATTATTGCTAGACAATTTAATAGTAGCTAATATTGGTAGGGATATGTCATAGCATTTTCAACAAAATTCTACACCCTTGAAAATCATAAGCGATGTCCGACATTGTTCTCTCCTTAAATATGAAGAGGGTAAACAACAGATTCATAATCTTAAAGGCATGGACAGCAAATACCTGACGGTTGTATTCTACATCGTTTACATATCTGTCACGGTTCATGGATCTGTGTGCTCATTCTGTGTTCGTCTATGTGGGTGGACCCGCTCGTTGTGCTTGTCAGCGTTGCCTCAGCACCTGACGAGCTATCAGAACGGTTACAGGTGTAGCTCACCTGCACTGCCTATATCTGGCTGGCGTTTCTGTGATGCGTTGTCAGATCGTTGTTTCGCTGGTGGTTCGTTAATTCTCTGTGTCAGTCTTCCAGGTCCGGAGGCTGTTCTCGCCTGGTCACGTTTCTGTAGATTCCCTGACGGGTCCGGACTGTATTCTCTGCCCGGGCTGTATCTCTGCTCTGCCGGGCTCACTGCACCTGCACTGCCGATGTGATCTGCACCTGCACGGCCGTTGATTTCTTCACATCCACTGTATTTGGAGTGTTCCAAATAAAGATTCTGTTTTCACTGCACAATTGGATCTCGAGCTTTCTGTACCGTGACAGAACGATCTGACCAAGATGGATCCAGCGAAAAGGCCAGAATTAAGAGACTTTTATCTCGCAGTAACTCACGCATGGATCACCAGGATGAACAGGGGGCTGTCTCTAATCGCGCTATCCAAGCCCTGGTCTCTCAGGATTCGAAGCTGACCACCCAGTTACAGAGTCTCCAGACCGAGCCTGAACAGCGATCCACTGCGGCTAATTCACCTGCGCCCACTATCCCAGATCAGGCGGACCGTTTCATCGAGCCCCGCCTTCCACCTCCAGCCTTTTATTCTGGTGAGCCCCAGCTATGCCGCTCCTTCCTTGTCAAATGTTCACTCTATATCTCCCTCCAACCATCGCCGTTTCCTACCGAGGAATCGAAGATAGCATTCGTTATCACACTACTCTCTGGACGGGCAGCTCGCTGGGAACTACCGTTTGGGAGCAGAAACTTCCTGCTGCACTTGCTTCAGTCATTTTCAGAGGAGATCAGAAAGGTGTTTGATCGGGCGGCTTCGGGCAGAGAGGCGGCTCGTTTTCTGGCGGAGTTACGGCAGGGAGATCGGAGCGTCACTGATTTCTCCATTGAATTCGCACTTTGGCAGAGTGCCGTGGAATTCAGAAGCAGTGGGATATGTTTTCATGGACTTGCTGATTATGTCAAGGCGAGATCTACACACTGGAGTTACCCACGTCGCTGGATGGTTTGGTCAGTCTGGCTATTCGGGTGGATGCCAGATTACAGCAGAGGGGTCAGCGAGCTCGCCGAGCTTGCGGACAATAGGCTGGACCACCTGCCTATCCCCTACCAGATGGGCAGACCCCTCTTTCCCTGGAGGAGAAGCGGAGGCGTAACGAGGGTCTTTGCCTGTATTGGAGCTGCTGGGCACGCCGCAGCACAGTGTCCCGTAAGCCAGAGTGACACTTCTCACTGTCAAATTGCAGTGGTCCTCAGTCACCTATGACTGTCAGGCTTTAGTTGACTCTGCGTGCGGAGGGCAATTTTTAGACGCTGATCTCGCTGACAGACTTAGACTTCCGGTGATTGCCCTTTCACAGCCCATTGCTGTTCATGCTCTTAATGGTCTGTCTCTTTCTTCCATCACTCACTCTACTGAGACTATTCAGTTTCTTTTAACTGACACACGTTACTCCAGTAGTCCTTGGGCATCCCTGGCTTGTGCTTCATAACCCTCACTTTAATTGGAGTCAGAGTTCCATTCTCTCTTGGAGTGAGGGTTGTCATGCTACTGTTTGTTGTCTGCTTGTCCGTCTGTGTCTTGTTCTGTGTTTCAGGATGAGCATATGGATCTGTCTAACGTGCCCAGCGAGTACCGCGACCTGAAGGGAGTGTTCAGTAAGTCTCGGGCTGCTTCTCTACCTCCGCATCGTCCCTATGACTGTGCCATAGATTTATTACCAGGTACGTCTCCGCCCAAGGGCAAACTTTATTCGCTTTCCGCCCCGGAGAGGGAGGCCATGGAGAAATATATTTCTGATTCTCTAGCAGCCAAGATCATTCGCCCTTCCTCTTCGCCGGCAGGAGCGGGGGTTTTTTTCGTGAAAAAGAAGGATGGGTCTCTTCGTCCCTGCATCGACTATCGAGGGCTGAATGACATCACGGTGAAGAATACATATCCTTTGCCGTTGATGTCTTCTGCCTTTGAGCGTCTGCAGGGGGCGTCCTTTTTCACGAAATTAGACCTTCGCAACGCATATCATTTGGTTCATAAGGGAGGGATGAATGGAAGACTGCTTTTAATACCCCCAGGGGCACTTTGAATATCGCGTTCTTCCTTTTGGGCTTTCCAACGCTCCGCAGTCTTCCAGGCACTTGTGTTGAGAGATATGCTAAATCAGTTCATTTATGTTTACCTGGATGACATACTGATATTTTCTCACTCTCTCCAGGAACATGTTCAGCACGTCAGGCGAGTGCTTCAGAGGCTGTTAGAGAATGGGCTTTATGTCAAGGCGGAGAAATGCGTTTTCCATGCACAGTCTGTGCCCTTTTTGGGTTTCATTGTGTCAGTCGAGGGGATGCGCATGGATCCGGACAGGGTTCAGGCTGTGGTTGATTGGCCAACTCCAGATTCCCGCAAGGCCCTGCAGAGGTTTCTGGGCTTTGCCAATTTTTACCGGCGGTTCATTCGCAGTTTCAGCCAGCTAGCCGCCCCTTTGACCGCCTTAACCTCCATCAAGACTCCGTTCAGGTGGTCCAGCGTAGCGGAAGCTGCGTTTACCAAACTGAAAGGCTGCTTTGTTTCAGCTCCCATACTCATCGCCCCTGATCCCTCCCGGCAGTTTGTGGTGGAGGTTGACGCCTCGGAGGTGGGGTTGGTGCCGTCCTATCAGCGTTCTTCCTCTGACGACGGTGCACCCGCGCCGTATTTTTCTCACCGTTTGTCTCCCGCTGAACGCAACTATGATATTGGTAATAGAGAGCTGCTGGCAGTCAAGCTTGCCTTGGAGGAATGGCGCCATTGGTTAGAAGGTTGGGGTTCCTTTTATCGCCTGGACTGATCATAAGAATCTTGAGTACATCAAGTCCGCCAAACGTTTGAACTCTAGGCAGGCCCGGTGGGCTTTATTTTTCGGTCGATTCGATTTTTCTATTTCTTATCGGCCAGGTTCCAAGAACATCAAGCCCGATGCACTGTCCCGTATTTTGACCATTCTGATCGCCGTTTTTCCGAGCCCATTGTGCCGCAGAAATTTTTGTTTCTGCGGTCACTTGGGAGATTGAGTCAAGGTCCGCACGGCCTCGCATAACGCCTCCGTCCGGATGCCCACCGTGTCGTTTGTTTGTGCCAGAGACTTTACGGTCCGATGTCATTCGATGGAGTCATTGTTCCAAGGTGGCTTGTCATCCTGGGGTGAGTCGTACTACGTTTCTTATTAAACAACGGTTCTGGTGGCCGCCTATGGCTCGCGACATATGATGTTTTGTTTTGGCTTGCTCTGTTTGTGCCGCTTCCAAGACTTCTAATCGACCCTCTGCTGGACTCCTTCAGCCGCTGTCGGTTCCGTCGAGACCCTGGTCCCACATTTCGCTAGATTTCGTCACAGGTCTCCCAGCCTCAAGTGGGAACACGGTGGTTTTGACCGTGGTGGACCGGTTCTCGGCTGCCCATTTCATCCCTCTGCCTAAATTACCGTCTGCCAGAGAGACAGCGGTTGCTGTCATTGACCACGTTGCGTTCATGGTCTCCCGACAGACGTGGTCTCTGACAGGGGCCTCAGTTTGTCTCTAAATTTTGGAGTGAGTTTTGCCGTTTGCTAGCGACTGTTAGTCTTTCTTCTGGGTACCATCCCCAGAGTAATGGTCAGACAGAGAGAGCCAACCAGGACTTAGAACGTATGTTGCGATGTGTGGTCTCTCAGAATCAGTCCTCTTGGAGCCAGCAGCTCTCATGGGTTGAGTACGCACATAACTCATTACCAGTATCTGGTACGGGCCTGTCTCCGTTTGAGGTAGTTTAGGTACCAGCCACCAATTTTTCCAGTCTGGAATCCAGTCGCGTCCCTCTGCCCACGCATTTGTCCAGAGGTGTCGACGCACCTGGAGCAGGGCCAGACAGACCCTCCTCCAGGTGGGGGCACGCACCAAGGCCAAGGCTGATCGCCACCGGTCAAGGCCTCCCTCTATGTCGCCGGTCAAAAGTGTGGCTTTCATCTAAGAACATTCCTCTCCGTACCGTTTGTAACAAACTTGCTCCTAAATTCATTGGCCCGTTTACTGTCACCAAGATCATTAGTCCGTGGCGGTCCGCCTCAAACTTCCTCCAGCGTACAAGAGGATTCATTCCGTTTTCATGTTTCCAAATTAAAACCTGTTTTTCACGCTTCCATTAATCCATAAACCCCGGTTCCTCCACCGGCGACTGAGATGGGGAACCTGTTTATTCGGTCAAGCGTATTCTGGACTCTAGGCGGAGGGGACGCGGATTCCAGTACTTGGTGGACTGGGAGGGTTACGTCCTGAGGAGAGGAGTTGGGTGCCTGCTAGAGACATATTGGATCACTCTTATCGATGATTACAATCGCCAGGTAAGTTCATCTGGGAACGCCAGGAGGCGCCCTTAGGGAAGGGGTACTGTCACGGTTCATGGATCTGTGTGCTCATTCTGTGTTCGTCTATGTGGGTGGACCCGCCGTTGTGCTTGTCAGCATTGCCTAGCACCTGACGAGCTATCAGAACGGTTACAGGTGTAGCTCGTCTGCACTGCCTATATCTGGCTGGCGTTTCTGTGATGCGTTGTCAGATCGTTATTTCGCTGGTGGTTCGTTAATTCTCTGTGTCAGTCTTCCAGGTCCGGAGGCTGTTCTCGCCTGGTCACGTTTCTGTAGATTCCCTGACGGGTCCGGACTGTATTCTCTGCCCGGGCTGTATCTCTGCTCTGCCGGGCTCACTGCACCTGCACTGCCGATGTGATCTGCACATGCACGGCCGATAGATCTGCACCTGCACGGCCGTTGATTTCTTCACATCCACTGTATTTGGAGTGTTCCAAATAAAGATTCTGTTTTCACTCGCAATTGGATCTCGAGCTTTCTGTACCGTGACACATATCTACATTTTTTTGTTCTAGTTTGATTTAATACATTTTGTATTCTACTTCTGGCTCTCTCGTGTGTCCCTCGTTTTATTCCGTCCCTTTTGAGCCGCGGGGCATTAAAAGCCGGGGCACGTCCTTGTCACAGTGTGATCTAATTCACATGAGGATAATCTGGAAATATTTGATACATCGTGTCATTGTATCTTGTTGTATTGTTTTTATTCTTTTGAACGCATTTGGAAATTACTGTTTTTGATGATATTTTTAGCGAATTTCCAATTTGAATTAAAGACTCTGAAGATGTGTTTTTGTTTTTGGAGAATTACATATTGTCAGCTCACACATCTTTAAAATAATTATGATATTAAAGTAGATGATAAATATCCTGAGACCTGTTTCATAAAACAAGTTTATCAAATAAGCCAGGCTTATGTCAGTTAGTCAGACCTGTTTTGAACTAAATTAACTGACAATACGTCAGACTAACTGACATAAACCTGGCTTATTTGGTAAACTTGTTTTATGAAACCGGCCCCTGCACTCCAAGCTCATTTACTTTTTTCGTCCTAAGTGACCAGTGCGTCTCATTGTGCCGTTTATATTGCCTCTAAACTTTTACCACATCTACGGGTTGAGGTGAAAAATACCGGTCTGAGTTGACCTCACAGAACAAATACCTTTCTTTCCATTTTCCTTAAATATCCATCCTTCCAGGTCAAATATCATCTTTTGGACATGTTTAAAATCACTACTTGACACACAAGCATCAGCTATAACACAGCTGTCCTCAATTAGGTCCTGCTCGAGATTCTGGTGCTGTTTTAACCCATTACACATATGTTAGTGTCTCAAGGCATAACATCAATGCAAATGAGTAATTATTTCCAGTTTAAATAAAAAATATGTAATATTGTAGTGAATTTTCACACCTGACATTTCCTTTGATAACTCTGCCTATATAAGCCCTGTGTTTTCTCTCTCATTGTGAAGTCTTGATTGTATTACGCTTAATTTCTTAGCTCTCTCTGGTTACCCGTGTTATGGTTTTGATCTTGTGCCTGATTTCCTGGATTCCCCTGTGTGCCTGTGTTTTGTACTGTTGTTAGGATTGTTTGCCCTTTTGCCTGGAACGTGGATTATGATTGTGGATTACTCTTATTAAAGCTGTGTTTGGATCTCCAACCCAAGTCTTGGCGCAGTATGTGACACACATACACTCCATTTAATTGTCTAAATAATGTATTTATTATTTTATATTATTGTTCAAATCATCCCGAGGTTAGATTGGACATCTTAGTGGGCCGTATGTTTGACACCACTGATCTACATTGCAGACGATATCTAGTGAATTCAAGATGATTCTGCACTCGATTTCCATTACCTATAAAACAAGACAGTGATAGACGACACACATGACAGTGTGATGCTGTGTGTCTCTGTGTCTTCAGTCTCTATTGATTGTGTGACTGTGACGTCTCCTTATTCACCATCAGCTGATCCTGAGGACATCTGGACTGACGTCTGAATACTGAGAGTCCTACAATAAAACACACAGACAGTCACATATGAGTATGAGACATTACTGCTGTCACATCACATCAGCAGATCCAGTTCAGAAATACACAATATATTCATATTACAGCCAGAGATATGAATGAACAACTGATCATAGATTAATAACAGTGATGATCAACAACTCTCTCTTTATCATTTACACACAGAGACACTGGAAGAGATGAACATATTCATATATTCATAGATCATCACTGAATTAAACACAGTTTAATGTACTGGGACTAAAGTGAAGCTGAATTATTATCTTATATTCTCCAATTACACACATATGAGGACTGTTTACTAAACTTTGGGCATTTTTAATATTTAAATAATAATATACTCACAACAGTATAATTTCTCCAGTTTATAATGTGGATCATCTTTCAGATCAGAGAGTAACTTCGCTCCTGATTCTATTTTATTCTCAAACAGATTCAGATATCTCAGGTGTGATGGGTTTGATCTCAGAGCTGAAGCCAGAGCAGCACAACCTTCATCTGTGACGCCACACTTCATCAACCTGTAGAGAACAATGACACAATGTGAATTGTAGTTCAAGTGTCTGTAGTTTATTATTGACTCTGGTCTCAGAGCAGGAGAGGAGATATAATGACAAGCATTGCCACAAACTGCTGCTGATAGAATGAGATTTATGCATGTTGATGCTCAATGGTGCTGTTTGAAACTGTCATGTGCTTCAGGACTGAACAGACACACAGAGCTGAATGTGAGATATTGTTTCATAGTGATATAAGGACGGATCTGTCTGGAGAAACAGTCACTTGCTCCTCTAATAAACACCTACAGGAGGACATTTGCTTCACAGGAGCCATGTGTTCCTCATTACATCTCATTTATTAACTCTTGTGATCAAACACATCATTGTGTCATGTTTGGCAGATTATAAACTGAACAGAAATCCCTAAATCACACATTAATATCTGAACATTCAGGTTACATCTGTATGACATCTGTGAGAACACAATGAGTTCATGGGATTTCAGAAAAGTGGAAAATAAGAGGAAAATAAACTCTTACACAGAGATGAGCAGGTGAAGGAGTATTAATCAAACTAGCAGAAGAAACTGAAGCTCCAGTAAATGTTTGGTGATCAAAAACAGGAGCAAGAGATCATGTGATGTGATGAAGATGAATGAACAGGTATCCGCGGGTCCTTAAAGTCTTAAGGTTTTCATAATAAAAGACCTTAAAATGTCTTAGATTCAGATTCGATGGGTCTTAAATATTAAATATAGCCTAGTTGGTCACATTACCACTAAAATATCTTCAGTTTGATAAAATAATGTATGGATCTGTACAAAAATAGGACTTTGTAAAGGTAAATAACAATATGCAGATTTAAGTTTGGAAAAGCTGATAGAAAACTGAAAATATTGCTTCAGAATAAATTGTTTACACCAAAAATATCGGTGATGTGGTGCTTTTGTGGAGATATTTTGTATGCAATATTGTCTGCTGATATGAGTTCACTGTATATCATAATAATAAATATTATTTATTACAGCAATGATATTTTGTTTTCTTTTTATGTTAAACACATTCAAAATGACGTATGCGTTTGTAATATAATGTGTATTTCAATCGCAGGTTTAGGTCTTAAATTGAACTTGTTCATGTCTGTAGAAACCCTGAATGAAATGAACTTCATCTTTAGTCATTTATGATGAGATTTAGTGTCTAGTCAGAATTTACATTAAAGCACACATCTTACTGAAGACAAAGACATGAGACTAATAGAGATGATCTTACCGCAGTATCTCCAGTTTACAGTCAGGATTTTGTAGTACATCAGAGAGCAGATTCACTGATTTTCCTATTTTATTCCGAGACAGAATCAGTCCTCTCAGGTGTGATGGGTTTGATCTCAGAGCTGAAGCCAGAGCAGCACAACCTTCATCTGTGATGCCACAATCTCTCAACCTGTAAAGAACAATGACACACTCTTCACTCTCTCAGATCAGATCAGTTTAGCTGAGAATACATTAATAAAGAGAAAGAACAAATCAATGTGTGATGCATCACTGGACTGAGATTTAAAATGACCAGGAACAAAAAAAACATGATCAAAAATCATTTAAATCCTCATTCAAGAAAAATAAACAATATTTATTTATTGCACTGTCAGTATTTTTAACCAAATGTAGACATTCATACAAATCTGTTTAATCACACTATTCATTACACAGCTGAGTTCTATACTGTTATTTTGATCTGCATTAATGTGTATGGAGTAGTGATGTGTGTGTGTGTGTGTGTGTGTGTGTGTGTGTGTGTGTGTGTGTGTGTGTGTGTGTGTGTGTGTGTTAGATGCACCGATATGACAATTTTGGCCGATACGATAAAATTCTTTAATATTTGAAAGCCGATAACCGATATGATGGCCGATAAATCTATATCCAATTTGTATATACTTTTTGAGAGCCTGATTAAAAAAAAAGATCTCATCATTACAAGCCACATCCCAATCACTTCATTATAAGCAGCCTAGTTTGAACAGTATAAGTAAAAAAAAAAAAATGTACTCTCCCATTATCAAATTTCGCCATAAAGTCTCACAAATAAAATAATGCAAACAAGTCATTGGATATCATTACATGTGTAAAGAATCAAAATCCATGTGCCATGGATGAATAAAACAGAAGAGCCATCTGCATGGACAATAATGAAATTATATTAATTACTAAACCATATTGTTGATGAAAATAATACGAGAAAATAAAAGTGGTGGTTATTATTAATAATGCTACAGTGATTTTGAAAAAGTAACATTAATATTGTCATGAATCTGGTTGCCACTCACCATAACTGCACATCACCCTGGGACTACATCTCCCATCATGCACTGCACACACACATTCCCGTCCACCATTACACCAATCACACAGCTGTCACCATTCACTCATCAACCCTGATTGCCTCACCACACCTGCACCTCATTCACTCACTCACATAAAAGCAGCACACAAACACTCACCCAGTGCGAAGTCTTGTTTCCCCCTGGCTACATTTCCGAGCGTATTTCCCAGTTTGTCTTTCCGTGCACTACCTGGACTGTTGACCTCCTCTCCTGATCGTTTGCTGCCTGCCTCTCTGACCTCGCCTGTTTTATGGTAATCCTCTCTGTCTGCCGCCTGCCCTGACCCATTGCTCTGCCTCTGTTTTCGACTCTGCCTTTTCTACGTTGCCCTCGATACCTCTGCTTGATATTTGCCTGTTTGACCTTGTACAAATAAAGCTGCTAGTGGATCTACTCTCGCCTCTGACCTGTCATTTGTTACAGAAGACTTCGCCAAAGATGAATCCAGCAGTAAAATTGATGTTACTCCGCCAGGGTACAAGGTCCATTGAGGACTATGTCATGGACTTCCTCGAACTGGCACACCTGACTCATAAGGACAAATTCTGCTTAATGATATTTTTTTATGGGGGCTTATCTGAACCTCTTCGTTCAATCATGCCGCTGCATGATCCTAACTGGACGTTGGAAAAGTATATGGATATCGCACTACAGCTGAGTGGCTCTCCTTTTACGGTGGGTGCCACGCAGGAGCTCGCAGAGTCCGCTCCAGAGCTCGCTCCGTCCCAGGAGCTCGCAGAGTCCGCTCCAGAGCCCGCTCCGTCCCAGGAGCTCGCAGAGTCCGCTCCAGAGCCCGCTCCGTCCCAGGAGCTCGCAGAGTCCGCTCAGAGCCCGCTCCGTCCCAGGAGCTCGCAGAGTCCGCTCAGAGCCCGCTCCGTCCCAGGAGCTCGCAGAGTCCGCTCAGAGCCCGCTCCGTCCCAGGAGCTCGCAGAGTCCGCTCCAGAGCCCGCTCCGTCCCAGGAGCTCGCAGAGTCCGCTCCAGAGCCCGCTCCGTCCCAGGAGCTCGCAGAGTCCGCTCCAGAGCCCGCTCCGTCCCAGGAGCTCGCAGAGTCCGCTCCAGAGCCCGCTCCGTCCCAGGAGCTCGCAGAGTCCGCTCAGAGGCCGCTCCGTCCCAGGAGCTCGCAGAGTCCGCTCCAGAGGCGCTCCGTCCCAGGAGCTCGCAGAGTCCGCTCCAGAGGCCGCTCCGTCCCAGGAGCTCGCAGAGTCCGCTCCAGAGGCCGCTCCGTCCCAGGAGCTGCAGAGTCCGCTCAGAGGCTCCAGCCGCTCCGTCCCAGGAGCTCGCAGAGTCCGCTCCAGAGGCCGCTCCGATCCAGGAGCTCGCAGAGTCCGCTCCAGAGGCCGCTCCGATCCAGGAGCTCGCAGAGTCCGCTCCAGAGGCCGCTCCGATCCAGGAGCTCGCAGAGTCCGCTCCAGAGGCCGCTCCGATCCAGGAGCTCGCAGAGTTCGCTCCAGAGGCCGCTCCGATCCAGGAGCTCACAGAGTTCGGCTCTCCTTCGTCTCCGCTGGTCCCGCCCAGCTCTTCTTCGTCTCCGCTGGTCCCGCCCAGCTCTCCTTCGTCTCCGCTGGTCCCGCCCAGCTCAACAATGCCTTCGCTGGTTCCGTCCAGTTCTACCGAGCACCCAAGAGAGTCAGAGCCACCTGAGTGCCCAAGAGAGTCAGAGCCGCCCGAGCGCCACCGAGATTCAGCGCTTCCAGAGTGCCCCCTCGAGGTAGTGGAGTTCATCAAGAACTTTCATGGAGGGAGCTCCCCTCCATTTCTCACGGAGACCCCGGACCCGCCATTGGCCCATGAGGTCCCCTGATCCATCATGGCTGCCCGAGTCCCCGGATCTACCGTGGGCGTCTGTCTCGTCTGTTCCTCCCTGGAGGGCGCCTGTCACGTCTGCTCCGCCCTGGTGGGCGTCTGTCTCGTCTGCTCCGCCCTGGTGGGCGTCTGTCTCGTCTGCTCCGCCCTGGTGGGCGTCTGTCTCGTCTGCTCCGCCCTGGTGGGTGCCTGTCTCGTCTGCTCCGCCCTGGTGGGCGCCTGACCTGCCGGAGTCACCTCACGCCTCCGCCGACCTGCCGGAGTCACCTCACGCCTCCGCCGACCTGCCGGAGTCACCTCACGCCTCCGCCGACCTGCCGGAGTCACCTCACGCCTCCGCCGACCTGCCGGAGTCACCTCACGCCTCCGCCGACCTGCCGGAGTCACCTCACGCCTCCGCCGACCTGCCGGAGTCACCTCACGCCTCCGCCCGACCTGCCGGAGTCACCTCACGCCTCCGCCCGACCTGCCGGAGTCACCTCACGCCTCCGCCCGACCTGCCGGAGTCACCTCACGCCTCCGCCGACCTGCCGGAGTCACCTCACGCCTCCGCCGACCTGCCGGAGTCGCCTCCGCCCGACCTGCCGGAGTCACCTCACGCCTCCGCCGACCTGCCGGAGTCACCTCACGCCTCCGCCGACCTGCCGGAGTCACCTCACGCCTCCGCCGACCTGCCGGAGTCACCTCACGCCTCCGCCGACCTGCCGGAGTCGCCTCCGCCGACCTGCCGGAGTCACCTCACGCCTCCGCCGACCTGCCGGAGTCGCCTCCGCCGACCTGCCGGAGTCACTCACGCCTCCGCCGACCTGCCGGAGTCGCCTCCGCTGACCTGCCGGAGTCACCTCACGCCCGCCGACCTGCCGGAGTCACCTCACGCCCGCCGACCTGCCGGAGTCACCTCACGCCTCCGCTGACCTGCCAGAGTCACCTCACGTCCACAGCGGTCTACCCAGTATCCCTTCACGTCCCTGCTGTCTCGTCCGCCCCTGCCCTGGTGGGCTCCTGTCTCATTGGCCCCACATGGACCTGGCCCTCCATTCCCTCCCGGTTCCACCTCCGCTCCACCGCCTCCTGGATTGTGCCGTGTGTGTGAAGCGTCCCAGAAGCCGCTCTTTGGGGGCTCTGTCATGAATCTGGTTGCCACTCACCATAACTGCACATCACCCTGGGACTACATCTCCCATCATGCACTGCACACACACATTCCCGTCCACCATTACACCAATCACACAGCTGTCACCATTCACTCATCAACCCTGATTGCCTCACCACACCTGCACCTCATTCACTCACTCACATAAAAGCAGCACACAAACACTCACCCAGTGCGAAGTCTTGTTTCCCCCTGGCTACATTTCCGAGCGTATTTCCCAGTTTGTCTTTCCGTGCTTTACCTGGACTGTTGACCTCCTCTCCTGATCGTTTGCTGCCTGCCTCTCTGACCTCGCCTGTTTTATGGTAATCCTCTCTGTCTGCCGCCTGCCCTGACCCATTGCTCTGCCTCTGTTTTCGACTCTGCCTTTTCTACGTTGCCCTCGATACCTCTGCTTGATATTTGCCTGTTTGACCTTGTACAAATAAAGCTGCTAGTGGATCTACTCTCGCCTCTGACCTGTCATTTGTTACAAATATGCTACCGCTGTTTTAATTAGCATCTGCGTGCGCTGTATGAACACCGGTAAACTGAAGCGCTTGCTATAGCGGGTTAATTAGGCTGAATCAGATATTTATAGAACATAAACAGAATATTACATTTTATATATGCACAAAAATACGGAAATGCACAAGTTATGCGCTAGTCAGATGTGTAACTCGTGGATGCGCACTTGGCTTCCCGTAACAACGCGCTGATTCGATAGAGGTCTGCTACCCGACCCGAACCCGCGGGTCCCGAAATACTGTCGGGTTTCGGGTTAATGTTTAATGGATAGCTTCGGGCTCGGGTCGGGTTCGGGTTTGTAGCTGAACCAAAACTATATGCAGAGGCTTCGCTGCTTTCATAGACGCACGCACACACATATCAGAGATCGCGCACAAACAGCACGGAAACTTTTATTAGTAAAATAGCTTCGACAGGCTACTGACTAAGTCACAACATTATATTTATATGCAATGAGGCGGCAAAATCGCTGTTTTGAAGTAACTAAGCCTTATTGCTTGTAGAGAGAGACGCAGCAACGCAGGTTCACATGCACGCCGCAACTTTCTCGGTCTCTCGCCGCCGGTCGGTCTCTTTCTCTCTCTCAAATAAATGATTAATTCATTCAAATAAATACAATCTTATTTAAGAGCTTATGTCTGATTTAAAGTAGACAATGCTAACGAGCCTTAACTGACAAAAATGACCATAATTTGCACGGTCATCATCTTCTGTTCCATACAAAATTCATAAACTCGGCAGAATGTATGCGATCATGCACCTGATGTTCACAAACTTTCAGAACTGGTAAATGTTTGTGAAATGGCAGAGCCTTGATTAATCCGTTTCTTTGCATGCAATCGTGAAATGCAACCTTTTTCCTTTTTTGTTATTCGTTGTGCGGGGCGGGGGATTTCGGATCGGGTTCGGGCTCTAAATTTAACTGTGCCACTCGGGTCGGGTCGGGTCAGATGATCTCGGTACGGGCCGGGTTCGGGCTTCAGTTTTGAGCCCGTGCAAACCTCTAGCGCTGAATCACAGCAACTAAACCCAAAGAATTCACAACGTTTTATTATAATAATGTTCTCATTAGAAGGTTATATACACGACCGTCCCAATCATAGTTATTAGTTGTGCGCTACTGTTTGAGATGCATGTGTGGAGCTAAAGATGATCACCGACAAACTAAAGATCTCTATTAATGCTCTATTAATTAACCAAACGCATTCTATGAGATAAAGCAGATATACATAAAATAAACACAATAAACACAATATTACTATGTACAATTGCACAACAGGCTGCAAATGCACAAGTGAACTTAACTGTCATGGAGGTGTAGCTCCGTCGTGGATGCGCTCTTCGCACGCACAAAGATTACACAACGTAATTTACAGTAATGTTATTATTATAATTTTATGAGGCCTTTATGACAGACTTGCTCTGCACGTTGCACATAAGTGTATTGTCCTTTTCAAAGTGATTCCAATCATATTTCAAGCATTTCAAAGCCATAATGATGAACAGCACACATCTGAAGTGTATCTGAAGGAAATAATGCATTATTTATCGGCTTAAACATATCGGCCAAATTTTCTTTTCGACCCGATAACAGAAAAATTGGCATTTAACGGTTGATAACGATATGGTGGCCGATATATCGTGCATCCCTAGTGTGTGTGTGTGTGTGTGTGTGTGTGTCAGAGAGAGAGAGAGAGATCACCTACACTGTGAGATATTATTTATAATTAGTGTAAATTGTGGCAGATAGTACTTACACCTCAATGTATTGCAGTGATTTATAAAACAGTACGTAATAACATATTCTTTATATGATTCTCTTCATTATAAACAGATGCTGTCTTATAGTGTCCTTACTTGTGTCTATTCCTAAAGCAGCGCTGCACAGACGCTCTGTGTGACATCAACGTACCGCAAGAGCGATGATCTCAAATAAATCTTGCTCTTTTGCTTTTTTTGTTGAAGCAGTGTTGCTGTTGTAAAGTTATACAGCTGCAGTTGTGTTGCTGGATTTGATTTGTTTTATCAGTCTGTATTTACAGCATGTTCACTGTCCACTCGGTTCAAATGTGGATGAATGTCTACATGTAGATGTGTGCACACACTGCCAGAGCTGTGAGAGATCATTACCGTCCTGCTTTTGTGTGTGTGTGGGGGGTTCATTTATTTGTCAACTCTCTTGTTTTATTTCTAAGTTTTTAACATTCTAGAAGCTCTTTATTCCAGAGATACTGTAAGTTAGTCAGTGTATTCAGTAGGTGTAATGCATTGTAAGTTGCTTCAGAGGCAAGTATTACATACAACAAAAATAAATCAGTGCATTGACATAAAGGAATATTACTTTTGGTACTTGAGTACTTTTAAATGCAAGTACTTCTGTACTTTTACTTAAGTAAAAATCTGTCTTTACAAATGTCACTTGTAATGGAGTAATAATGATTCGGTTCAATCATAATGAATCACTTATTAACAGCGACAATCTTACTCTCGCACTTATCTGACTGGTTTCTTTAGTAATTTTGTCTGCTAACAGTCAAGTCTTTGCTAACAAGACGAGCTATTAGCACTTAGTGTAAACAGACAATCCATTTAAAGGTGTTGCTAATGCTTTAACATGAACACAGAAGTCCACACATGTACAAGAAACAAAGCCACACAATGTTTTACTTTCTGTATCTCTGTATCTTGATTGACAGTTGTCTCATCCAATCAGGAGTAAGTATTACATTCACAAACAATACCTACTTTTTACATTTTGTCTGACTTGTCGTTGTGTTTTCAGACTTTTTTGGGTGATTTGTTTTTCACTTCACAAATATTTTACAGTGTGTCATAAATAATCTTACCACAGTTTCTCCAGGTTACAGTCAGGATCCTTCAGTCCAGCACAGAGACGCTTCACACCTAAATCTCCTATTTTATTCTCAGACAGATTCAGATATCTCAGGTGTGATGGGTTTGATCTCAGAGCTGAAGCCAGAGCAGCACAACCTTCATCTGTGACGCCACAATATCTCAACCTGTAGAGAACAATGACACAATGTGAATTGTAGTTCAAGTGTCTGTAGTTTGTTATTGACTCTGTTCTCAGAGCAGGAGAGGAGATATAATGACAAGCATTGCCACAAACTGCTGCTGATAGTATGAGATATATGCATGTTGATGCTCAATGGTGCTGTTTGAAACTGTCATGTGCTTCAGGACTGAACAGACACACAGAGCTGAATGTGAGATATTGTTTCATAGTGATATAAGGACGGATCTGTCTGGAGAAACAGTCACTTGCTCCTCTAATAAACACCTACAGGAGGACATTTGCTTCACAGGAGCCACGTGTTCCTCATTACATCTCATTTATTAACTCTTGTGATCAAACACATCATTGTGTCATGTTTGGCAGATTATAAACTGAACAGAAATCACTAAATCACACATTAATATCTGAACATTCAGGTTAAATCTGTATGACATCTGTGAGAACACAATGAGTTCATGGGATTTCAGAAAAGTGGAAAATAAGAGGAAAATAAACTCTTACACAGAGATGAGCAGGTGAAGGAGTATTAATCAAACTAGCAGAAGAAACTGAAGCTCAGCTTATATATTTATACCACTTCATATAGTTTATCAATTTCACATGAAGAGTGTCGCTTTTTATCTCCCAAAATTACCATAATTACAAAATGTTATATAGATTTTTTACAACCGTACAATAAACGATGTTAATTAAGAGACTTTTGTTTTAGACACCATATTGTCTGTTTTTGCAATAAATCACTTATTAACAGTGACTCGCTGTCACCTACTGGTTTTAATTTCACATTTAAAGTATCTTTGTTACGTAAACGAACCTGTTTACAATAATTGGACAGACCGAAGTCTTTTTTCTTTCCCTGCGGGGGCTACAGCTAATCAGTCTTCTAGCTAGTTTAATTAATCAATGTTTTTTTCTTCTAGCTGATTACTGTACAAAATACCTTGATTAAAACATAATAGTGACAAAAAATAAGCAGCGAAATGCGGGAATTCTGATTGTATTTTGTCCTTAAGACAAAGACATGAGACGATCAGAGAGATGATCTTACCGCAGTTTCTCCAGTTTACAGTCAGGATTTTGTAGTACATCAGAGAGCAGATTCACTGATTCTCCTATTTTATTCACAGACAGATTCAGGTGTCTCAGGTGTGATGGGTTTGATCTCAGAGCTGAAGCCAGAGCAGCACAACCTTCATCTGTGACGCCACAATCTCTCAACCTGTAGAGAACAATGACACACTCTTCACTCTCTCAGATCAGATCAGTTTAGCTGAGAATACATTAATAAAGAGAAAGAACAAATCAATGTGTGATGCATCATTGGACTGAGATTTAAAATGACCAGGAACAAAAAAAAAACATGATCATAAATCATTTAAAGCCTCATTCAAGAAAAATAAATAATATTTATTTATTGCACTGTCAGTATTATTAACCAAATATAGACAATCATGCAAATCTGTTTAATCACACTATTCATTACACAGCTGAGTTCTATACTGTTATTTTCATCTGCATTAATGTGTATGGAGTAGTGTGTGTGTGTGTGTGTGTGTGTGTGTGTGTGTGAGAGAGAGAGAGAGAGAGAGAGAGATCATCTACACTGTGAGATATTATTTATACTTAGTGTAAATTATGGCAGATAGTACTTACACCTCAATGTATTGCAGTGTTTTATAAAACAGTACGTAATAACATATTCTTTATATGATTCTCTTCATTATAAACAGATGCTGTCTTATAGTGTCCTTACTTGTGTCTATTCCTAAAGCCCCCCTACACCTGCTCCTAATCACACTGAAGCTGCTGATCAGTAAAGCTGTTCTTGAAGCTGCAGGAAGAGACTCACGCTTTTGAGTTTGGGAACAATATGAGCTGCATGTGTTTGATTCACCAGAACATCTGATCAACGTGAGGACACCACATATAACTTTAATTATATACATGTTAGCAGAGGTGGACAGTAGTGGAGTACATTTACTTGAGTATTGTACTTAAGTACACTTTTTGAGTATCTTTACTTTACTTGAGTATTATTTTTCTGGAAACTTGTTACTTTAACTTCACTACATCTGAAAGACAAATATTGTACTTTTCACTCCACTACATTTCTATCAAGGTCCTCGAAGTAGAAAGTCGTTATGCAGCAGCTTTGAAAGTCAGCGAGTGATTTTTTTTCTTTTCTAAAATGTGATTTATTGACAGTATATCAGTAATCACTCTTGTCGGGTTACGTAAAGTGATTTTCCAGCATTTTTTGAACACTGACCAGTTGTAAATGTGATATGTTTTTGCAACGATTCAATATTAAGAAGTTTTTATTGTGGTATATATTAGACACAATATTGTCTGATTTTGCTAAATTGTGTAAACAAAACTATTATCTATAAAGCCACAGAACAACAGTTGTGCATCTCCTAACAAAACACAATGTTCCCTTCATGGGAACTTCGAACCGCGCCCCTAGGGGCCACTATGGGAACGCCCAGCGTGACTCGTGCCTGAAGAAACATATGAAAAACACCATCCGTTGGCGGCGACAGCCCATGACGTCACTACCGGCGCGACCACAATATAAGGGACGGCGGGCGAATACATCATCAGCTTTTTCGTCTTCACTGACTGATTTGTTTGAAGAAACCTGCATTCTGGTAGGAACACAGTTTTCCTTTATTTATCATGGCGAGCACTAGCAAGGCGTTCAAGAAGTGTGTGGATCTGTGTCCTCGTTATTTGACACCCGATGACACACACGATTGTTGCGTCTTTGTTGGGCGAAAACGCACGCGATGTCTTTGAGGGGGCAGTCTGCGTGCACTGTGAGCTGTTCTCTATAAGAAAGCTCCGTTCTCGTCTGTCCCTCTTTTCGAGGAAAGAGGGACAGCCGTCTGCTTCCCGCGATTCGGTACCCACCGCTGCCGAGGCACGGAGGCGATTGAAATCGCGGGGTTCACAGTTGGATATGGCCGATGAGTTAGAAGGACCGCCCCTTTTCGCGTGCATCGGCCGGCAGTGAGCTGCTGGATTGTGATGATGCGATCTTTCTGACATCATCAGATTCAGCGGTTAGTGCTCTGCTGGGTTATGCCCAGGAAGAGCAGGAGATGTTTGAGGGTGAGGAAGTTGAGACTGAACCCTCTCAATCCTCCTGCACTGCATATGTGTTTTGGAGGAGGAGTTTATGGAGGTTATGGATCATAAAAATAAATCTTTCTGGCCATAAATCCCCAGCTCGAGCGAGCCTTCCTTTCTTCATAAATCTCGATGTGGAGGTTGAGAAGGAGTAAAAAGCTATTTTTTCTCGTATTCATAGGTTTCAACATACTAGTTATGCTGACATTGAGGTGCGTGAAAATGGCTATGAGGGGATGCCCCCTGTGCAAGAGATGATAGCCAGCTTATCTCGCTGTGGGCGAGACATCCTCTCTCAAGGCTCCCTCCTTGCCATCTAAGCCTCTGAATCTTGCTTAAATGGCAGGGCATATGCAGCAGCAGGTCAGATCGTCGCTTCGTTGCACACTATGGCGGTGCTTCAGGCGTACCAGACTGATCTGCTGAAAGACCTGGATAAGGCTTTCTGTAAAGTCCAGGTATGAGCCCGAACAACCAGGGGTCCTAGCCCATCTCGGTCTGGGGATCAGAGATGGGCTCAGCTAGTCTCGCGACTCATGCCCCTCCCGCCTGTGGGTAGGGCTAAAGAGGCATGGGTCAGAGAGGCAAAACCTGAGGAGGTGTTCGGATGGGCGTCCTATATGACACTTTCGTCCGGACCAGAGTAAGACATCTACTCCTTTCCCTTAGGGGGGCATCTGCCCTCTTGATCCTCTCTAATTCCCCTGTAACCAATGCCACTCGCCAGAGCTCGTTGTTGGTCGAGCTAGCATTGCTCCCCTCAACTAGAGGGTCACCTATGAGCGTGCCGCTCCCTTCTGAGCGTTTGAGTTCTCCTTTTATTCTGAAGAATGTGTAAAAGTCTCCGCTCCCCAGAGTTCTGCGATTGGTCGCTCTCCTGTTGGTCGAGCTAGCCTTGCTCCCCTCACCTTAGAGGGTCACCTATGAGCATGCCGCTCCCTTCTGAGCATCTAAATTCCTTCTCATTCTGAGGAATGAGTTCTCCACCCTCCAGAGCTCGTTGTTGGTAGAGCTAGCATTGCTCCCCTCACCTAGAGGGTTACCTATGAGCTCATTCTGAGGAATGAGTTTTCCGCTCCTCAAAGCTCTGTGGTAGTTCGCTCGCCTTGCTGGTCGAGCTAGCATTGCTCCCCTCGCTATAGAGGGTCATCTATGAGAAAGCCGCTCCCTGCTGAGCGTCCAAGTTCCTCTCACTCTGTGCTAATGGTTCTCGCTCCCCCAGGCTCTGTGATAGCAGTGCTTGCGGTTGCTCGAGCTAGCACTGCTCCCCCCGCTGAAAGGGTCACTTAGGAGCATGCCTTCTTGGCTCCTTCTGAGCGCCTAAAATTCTCCTTCTGAGGAATGAGTTCTCGCTCCATTAGAGCTCTGTGAGAGGTTGCTCTCCTGGTTGGTTGAGCTAGCATGGCTCCCTCACCCATAGAGGTCACCTATGAGCATGCCGCTCTTCT
>CM050425.1:18826225-18827478 GCA_027564155.1 Gymnocypris eckloni scoliostomus | reverse complement strand
ACACACACACACACGCCTTCTCTCCTTCTCTCACACACACGCTTCTCTTCTCTCTCACACACACACACACACACACACACTCTTCTCTCTCACACACACTCTCTTCTCTCACACACACACCTCTCTCACACACACACCTCTCTCACACACACACACACACACTCTCTCTCTCTCTCTCTCACACACACACACACACACACACACTCTCTGTACCTGTACGCCTCTATGGCCAGCTCATCTTCCTCACTGAACTCATCTTCGCTTCTCCTCCAGCTCCTGCAGAGTCATGCTCGCACGCCTTCACTGCAGAACAACACACACATCAGCTCATCGCTCACACACGGTGCGGTGCGGTGC
This sequence comes from Gymnocypris eckloni scoliostomus, assembly GCA_027564155.1. Lineage (NCBI taxonomy): Eukaryota > Metazoa > Chordata > Actinopteri > Cypriniformes > Cyprinidae > Gymnocypris > Gymnocypris eckloni. The sequence goes on along the minus strand of CM050425.1, from coordinate 18,827,121 downwards.
GTACGCTGCTCGGGACCGACCGATGGACTGCGCCTGATGAAGCTGCTCCTCCTCTTCCTCCGCCGGGCTTCTTTAGGAGGAAGGATGCCCTTCTTTCGAGGATGTCGCCCACTCGGTGTCTGCGTCGGATCCTGCATCCAGAACCCAAAACACACGATGACTGAAACAAGGCTTATTAAATCATATCTGATAGATATCTGTGAGACACGACCATAGCTTTATATTAGTGCCACAACATTTTATTACATAATATATGCTTTATTTAGTCATTTAGCTGATGCTTTTTAATGCAAAGCGTCTTACAAATAAGAAAAAGTAACTAAAACTCATATTTTTGAAACTGTTCTCGTGTTTCGCATTTTTTTATTTAATTTTAGTCATTTATTAACGTCATAAAGATAATAGCACATTTTTTGTCCAGATAACTATGATAATCGCGAGATAAAAACGGTTAGATAATAAACTCACATTTTCGGAGATGAAAGGTGTCAAAATGATTATATTATTTTTATATTCCGCTTTAAAAAATGAGTTATGTGTGTGTGTGTGTGTGTGTGTGTTTTTTTTTATACAATTATATAGTTACGTTTTATTTATTTTAATACTTAAAATTCAAATATTTTTAGTTATGTATAATAACACAGATTAATAAAACATTCGCATTTCCCCTAGAAACAGTGATTTACACGACATTTCCCTCGACACTAGCTCTCGCATTGAACACCACAGGACGCACGAACACAGAAAAACATGTATAATTCTACATTTTTCAGGTTAAAAACTAAAATAAAGTGAGTTTTATAAAACACAAACCTGCATGTCTGACGCCTGTGTTCTCACTGCACCGGAAACAGACGGAGCGCCGCTCAAACTCTTCCGGACGGAAACCGTTACGA
>CM050425.1:18803725-18818725 GCA_027564155.1 Gymnocypris eckloni scoliostomus | reverse complement strand
TGCTTCACAAATCACATTCTGACATCTACATCCACACAAGATACAGTGTGTGTGTGTGTGTGTGTGTGTGTGAGCGTGTGTGTGTGTGAGAGCGTGTGTGTGTGTGTGTGTGCGTGCGTGTGTGTGCGTGTGTGTGTGTGTGTGTGTGTGTGTGTGTGCTGTGGTGAGAGCGAGTGTGTGTGAGAGAGACGTGCGTGTGTGTGTGTGTGTGTTGTGTGCGTGTGTGTGTGTGAGAGCGTGTGTCTGTGTGTGTGTGCTGTGTGTGTGTGTGTGTGTGTGTGTGTGTGAGAGCGCATGTCTGTGTGTGAGAGCGTGTGTGTGTGTGTGTGCATGCATGCGTGTGAGAGTGTGTGTGTGTGTGTGTGTGTGTGTGTGTGTGTGAGAGAGTGTGTGTGTGTGTGTGTGTGTGTGTGAGCGTGCGTGTGTGAGAGAGAGAGTGTGTGTGTGTGTGTGTGTGTGTTGTGTGTGCGTGTGTGTGTGAGAGAGAGTGTGTGTGTGTGTGTGTGTGTGTGTGTGTGTGTGTGTGTGTGGGGGGGTATATGCTCCCCTGCTGATTTGCCCAATGACAAGATCAGTCTATAATTTTAATGGTAGGTTTATTTGAACAGAATAACAACAAAAAAATACAAAAGAAGTTATAAATCGATTAGCATTTTATGGAGTAAAATAAGTATTTGATCTGCATGATTTCTTGCTCCCAGGTGTCTCTTACACAGGTAAGGAGCTGAGATTAGAGCACTCTCTTAAAGGAGTCTCAGCTTTCTGTAAAAGACACCTGTCCACAGAAGCACTCAGATTGCAAACTCTCCACCACGGCCGAGACCAAAGAGCTGTCCAAGGACGTCAGGCACAAGATTGTAGACCTACACACGGCTGGAATGGGCTACATGAGAAGGTGACAACAGTTGGTGCGCTTATTAAACACACAAAAACAATCAATGTGGGGCTCCAAGCAAGATCTCACCTCGAGGATCTCGTCAATCATCTCAAGCCAAGACTGGACTGAAATCTCCAGAAGTGTGCCAATGATTCAGAGGAGAGCTGGGGGAAAGTGTTGTGGTCAGATGAAACCGTGTTTGGAGGAGGAGGAATGAATGGAGGAGGAATCGTCCTGGATGGGTATTCCAGCATGACAATGACCCAAAACACACGGCCAAGGCAACAAAGGAGTGTCTCAAGAAGAAGCACATGAAGGTCCTGGAGTCTGTGGAGGGAGCTCGTCAGCCTCGAAACCTTAATGACTTAATGGAGAGGATCTGCAAAGAGGAGTGGGACAAAATCCCTTCTGAGATGTCCAATACTTATTTCACTCATGCAAATCAATTTAGAATTTGTCGCTGTTAAAATAAACCTAGCATTAAAATTATAGACTGATTGGCAAACGTACAAAATCAGCAGGGGATCAAATATTATTTTCCCACACTGTATGCATTGCAAGCGTATCTAAATCACATCTATATACTCAAACACTGTGTCACGTCTACACCAGATCTGTATCTGCATGACCGGGTTCCCACGCTTCTACTCAAGGCCTGGAAAGTACTTGAAAACAAACATAGGTCCGTGAAAGTGCTTGAATACATTTTGTTTTTGACGCTATTTCAAAAACTGTCCTATATGTGCTGTCAAAGACCGAACGAAACAGCGCTAATGATTGGGGTGCGGTGGGGTAGTGCGAAATAAACCTAGGGTGTGTGTTCAACCCTCTACAATGGGAGTAAATCCCTCGCATGTGTGAGTAAATTTCACTCTGTAAATCATCGACAACGATTCTCATTATCGATTAGTCGGGTCTGCCCACAGTGCTCGTCCAACTTCAGCCGGTTGCAGCACTGAATAACGCATGTATATGACAAAATGCATCTACAAATAGTGGAGGAAATGCTGCGGGAGAAGCACGGGGTCCAAGCTAATGCTGTATTTTAATGCATTGCAGGCTCTGTGACACATGCGTGTGCGTCCTCAGTGCAATGTCCTTATCTATAAATGTCCCAGACTCACGCGAGCGCTTGCGTAAAGGTCCGTCCTGACAGCCTGTGTTGCTATTTTAAGACGCAGAATGGGCACCAGGGAATATTTAATAAAATATTGAAGATTTGAGCAGCTGCATTCGTCGAGGTCGAAGATAAAAAGTGATTTACAAAATAATTTAGACTTGAGTTTTTTTAATAATGAGTAACGTCTCTATTGAGAGAGTGTGCACGTGTTTAATGTTAACAGGTTTTATCGTGCTATTACAACATTTGACTGCTTTTTATTCATTTAATATTTAGAAATCGAAAATATGATGAATATTTTATAAATTGTATTGCACTGACTTTGAATTCCTTTGAACATGACTGCTCAGATTTATGAACAATACACATTCAAAGTGAAATATTAAGTACTGTACGGTCTTTCATGACACTACATATGGATTTGATATACAATAAATGTGTGAATATGGTGTTCACGGAAGAGTGTGAACCCTGTGCATGTAATAAAGTAAGATATTATTTATGAATCATCTGTTTTATTGAATACCTCTTGCTTTGTATCCAGTCAATCATCAGCAGGGATCTTATATACTTCCTTCACTAAAGGGGAAGTTCACGTACGAGAAAGACTAGTAAAGCAGAACAGAGAACGCCAGAAAATACACATGATGTTAGTGAATCTTTATAGAGCTGTTAATGGCTAGTCATGAGTGTGTGGGTTGTGTTTGCATGTAAACCAATGCTGTAGGTTTGTGTGAACACTGCATTGGCATGTGTATTTATAGAGCTGTGGGTTTGTGATGTTCATCTATCTCTGATCTACAGATAAACAGCGGTTCTACTGATGTTAAGGTTCAGATAGCATTGATTGTCCTGTAGTCTGGTGCATGAACGTGTGTGTGTGTGTCTGTGTGTGTCTGTGTGTGTGTCTGTGTGTGTGTGTGTGTGTCTCACAGGGTGTTGGAGGAACAGGCTCTCAGGCAGTATGTGCTCTCTCTCTTTGGCTTGCCACGGGCCGAGCGTCTGCAGGAAGTGATGTCATGCTCGGTTTGGACTCCTCACACCCGCTGCCACACGCCGGGTACGGTGTACGGCACAGACGGGTATCTGTGCTTCAGCAGCCGTGAGGAGGGCCAGTGTGCTCTCATCGTCCCGCTCGCAGAGGTACGGACTCGTCACACAGCAGTCGGAGATCTTCAGCTGCTCAGTATCGGTGTTATAGGAAGGGTGTTAAAATCAAACGTACCATAAATGTATCAATAAGGACAAATGTGTGTGTGTGTGTGTCTCTCTCTGTGTGTGTGTGTGTGTGTGTGTGTGTGTCTGTCTTTCTCTGTGTGTGTGTGTGTGTGTGTGTGTGTGTGTGTGTGTGTGTGTGTGTGTGTGTGTCTCTGTGTGTGTGTCTCTCTGTGTGTGTGTGTCTCTGTGTGTGTGTGTGTGTGTGTGTGTCCGTCTCTCTGTGTGTGTGTGTGTGTGTGTCTGTCTGTCTCTGTGTGTGTGTGTGTGTGTGTGTGTGTGTGTGTGTGTCCGCCTCTGTGTGTGTGTGTGTGTGTGTGTGTGTCCGCCTCTCTGTGTGTGTCTGTGTGTGTCTCTCTCTCTGTGTGTGTGTGTGTGTGTGTGTGTGTGTGTGTGTGTCTCTCTGTGTGTGTGTGTGTGTGTGTGTGTGTGTGTGTGTGTCTCTCTGTGTGTGTGTGTGTGTGTGTGTGTGTGTGTGTGTGTGTGTGTGTGCAGATCCTCTCCATTGAGAAGGCCGAGAGCACCAGCGCTCTTCCTAACCCCGTCATCATCAGCGTCCGCTGTAAGCGAGCGTTCCAGCTGATCGAGCTGCTCCATCGGGACGAGCTGGTGGAGAACATCAGGCACCGGCTCCGTGATCTGCACTGGAAACAGAACCTGATCCGCGGACACGACCAGCGCAAGAAATCCACAGTACGAGTCCTGAAACAGCGGACAGATCTCATTTAAACACTGCTCGTTCCTCTAAGCGTCGTACAAACTAGAATAGGCCTCTAGTAATAATTCATGGAAGGCTTGATCGTGCTGAACATGCACAATTAACAAATATATATATAAAGATAAATGTCGAATATCATGTGAAGCAGCTCTTATAACTGTGTTCTGCTCTCTAGATCTCCACCTCCCCATACTACACCTTCTGTTACGACACCGTCCAATCAGACGAGGAGGACAGCGGCGTCATCATCTCTGATAAAGCTCTGCGTCACACGGTCCACTCGGACCTGGTGTCCACATTCCACCCCGGCCAATCAGACGCTCCGAACCGGCCCAGTGTGAGTGCCCATGATCACTCACTTTCACAGACTAGTAGCATTTTTAGTAATACTTTCATTTTTTCAGCTTACATTTTAATTTGTTAAAAACAAAAACTTTCTGTAATTTATTTAACTGTTATTTCAGTTTTAGTTTGGTTTAATGCGTCAAGCTAAACTAAAGTAAAATTAGAAAAAAAAATGCTTAAAAATAATAAGTTATTTCAAGTAAAAAACAAATTATGGTTTTAATTTTAGCTTTCGTTATAGTTTTAATAATCTATAATAACCCTGGTACAGAGCTACATCACTTTCCTGACCAGAATGAACACGGTCACGTCTTATTTTGCTCCAAAAACAAAGAATTCAGAATTACGGAATTCGGAATTTTCCAGAATTATGAGTTTATATCTCGAAATTATGACTTTTTCCAGAATTGAGTTTATATCTCATTTCCTACCATAAACGTAATTTATGGTAATATGCATGGCTAAGAACGTAATTTAAACATGATATTTAGATTTTTTCTGCATCCTCAGATTTCAGATATCCATTTTAATAACAAACCATACATCAATGGAAAGCTCTAAAAAGGACTGTTTTTGTGGTCCATGTGCTCTCTGTAACTCCTCTTTGTGTTGTATTGTGTGCTGAACGTGTTTGTCTCCATCAGAACACGGAGCGGGTTCGAGAGCGTTTGTGGGAGGATCACTTCACCGAGTTCGGGCGAGGCGTTCACATGTTCCGCACGGATCAGATCCGTAAGCTGGTGTCGCTGGGGATCCCCGAGTCTCTGCGCGGAGAGCTGTGGCTCAACTTCTCCGGTGAGAGATGGAAAGAGAGAAGCTGACACAGAACAAGAGAAAGTCACTTCCATGATGTGTTTACTCGTTCTATATTGGTCCAGACTCACTTCCCCTTCGGGCGCAGATGCTCATATCAACACGCTTATTTAGTTATTAATGTGAATCTTCTGCTCCTCGTACACAGTCTGTGCTCTCAAGAGCCTCATCACATGCTGCACTGTTATGTAACTCATTACTGAAATGATTTAAATGAAAACTTAAAATACAAAGTCACAATTTTGAGATATAAACTCACATTTCTGAGAAAAGGCAAGTCACCTTTATTTATAGTGCTTTTAATACAGATTGTCAAAGCAGCTTTACAGTATCAAATAGGAAAATAGTGTGTCAAAAAAGTCTCCATTTTATATCACACAATTCAGATTGTGAGATGAAAAAGTCTCAATATCCTTTCATTAGTTCTTTCAGTGTCAGAAACAGTCTTCACATCATTCTGAAGCGTGTGTAATCTCTGTATCTGGTCTCTCGGACGTGTGTGTTTGTGTGTAATCTCTGTATCTGGTCTCTCAGACGCGTGTGTTTGTGTGTAATCTCTGTATCTGGTCTCTCAGACGTGTGTGTTTGTGTGTAATCTCTGTATCTGGTCTCTCAGACGTGTGTTTGTGTGTAATCTCTGTATCTGGTCTCTCAGACGTGTGTGTTTGTGTGTAATCTCTGTATCTGGTCTCTCAGACGGTGTGTTTGTGTGTAATCTCTGTATCTGGTCTCTCTCGGACGTGTGTTTGTGTGTAATCTCTGTATCTGGTCTCTCGGACGTGTGTGTTTGTGTGTAATCTCTGTATCTGGTCTCTCAGATATGTGTTTGTGTGTAATCTCTGTATCTGGTCTCTCAGACGTGTGTGTTTGTGTGTAATCTCTGTATCTGGTCTCTCAGACGTGTGTGTTTGTGTGTAATCTCTGTATCTGGTCTCTCAGACGTGTGTGTTTGTGTGTAATCTCTGTATCTGGTCTCTCAGACGTGTGTGTTTGTGTGTAATCTCTGTATCTGGTCTCTCAGACGTGTGTGTTTGTGTGTAATCTCTGTATCTGGTCTCTCAGACGTGTGTGTTTGTGTGTAGTCTCTGTATCTGGTCTCGGACGGTGTGTTTGTGTGTAATCTCTGTATCTGGTCTCTCAGACGTGTGTGTTTGTGTGTAATCTCTGTATCTGGTCTCAGACGTGTGTGTTTGTGTGTAATCTCTGTATCTGCTCTCTCAGACGCGTGTTTGTGTGTAATCTCTGTATCTGGTCTCTCAGGACGTGTGTTTGTGTGTAATCTCTGTATCTGGTCTCTCGGACGTGTGTTTGTGTGTAATCTCTGTATCTGGTCTCTCAGAGTGTGTTTGTGTGTAATCTCTGTATCTGGTCTCTCAGACGTGTGTGTTTGTGTGTAATCTCTGTATCTGGTCTCTCAGACGGTGTGTTTGTGTGTAATCTCTGTATCTGGTCTCTCGGACGGTGTGTTTGTGTGTAATCTCTGTATCTGGTCTCTCAGACGGTGTGTTTGTGTGTAATCTCTGTATCTGGTCTCAGACGTGTGTGTTTGTGTGTAATCTCTGTATCTGGTCTCTCAGACGCGTGTGTTTGTGTGTAATCTCTGTATCTGGTCTCTCAGACGGTGTGTTTGTGTGTGTAATCTCTGTATCTGGTCTCTCAGACGTGTGTGTGTGTGTGTAGTCTCTGTATCTGGTCTCTCAGGCGTGTGTTTGTGTGTAATCTCTGTATCTGGTCTCTCAGACGTGTGTGTTTGTGTGTAATCTCTGTATCTGGTCTCTCAGACGTGTGTGTTTGTGTGTAATCTCTGTATCTGGTCTCTCAGTGTGTTTGTGTGTAATCTCTGTATCTGGTCTCTCAGACGCGTGTGTTTGTGTGTGTAATCTCTGTATCTGGTCTCTCAGACGTGTGTGTTTGTGTGTAATCTCTGTATCTGGTCTCTCAGGCGTGTGTTTGTGTGTAATCTCTGTATCTGGTCTCTCGGACGCGTGTGTTTGTGTGTAATCTCTGTATCTGGTCTCTCAGACGTGTGTTTGTGTGTAATCTCTGTATCTGGTCTCTCAGACGTGTGTGTTTGTGTGTAGTCTCTGTATCTGGTCTCTCAGACGTGTGTGTTTGTGTGTAATCTCTGTATCTGGTCTCTCAGACGTGTGTATTTGTGTGTAATCTCTGTATCTGGTCTCTCAGACGTGTGTGTTTGTGTGTGTAATCTCTGTATCTGGTCTCTCAGACGTGTGTGTGTTGTTTGTGTGTAATCTCTGTATCTGGTCTCTCAGACGTGTGTGTTTGTGTGTAATCTCTGTATCTGGTCTCTCAGACGTGTGTTTGTGTGTAATCTCTGTATCTGGTCTCTCAGACGTGTGTGTTTGTGTGTAATCTCTGTATCTGGTCTCTCAGACGTGTGTGTTTGTGTGTAATCTCTGTATCTGGTCTCTCAGACGCGTGTGTTTGTGTGTAATCTCTGTATCTGGTCTCTCAGACGTGTGTGTTTGTGTGTAATCTCTGTATCTGGTCTCTCAGACGTGTGTGTTTGTGTGTAATCTCTGTATCTGGTCTCTCAGACGTGTGTGTTTGTGTGTAATCTCTGTATCTGGTCTCTCAGACGTGTGTTTGTGTGTGTGTAATCTCTGTATCTGGTCTCTCAGACGTGTGTTTGTGTGTAATCTCTGTATCTGGTCTCTCAGACGTGTGTTTGTGTGTAATCTCTGTATCTGGTCTCTCAGACGTGTGTGTTGTGTGTAATCTCTGTATCTGGTCTCTCAGACGTGTGTTTGTGTGTAATCTCTGTATCTGGTCTCTCAGACGCGTGTGTGTTTGTGTGTAATCTCTGTATCTGGTCTCTCAGACGCTTGTGTTTGTGTGTGTAATCTCTGTATCTGGTCTCTCAGACGCGTGTGTGTGTGTGTAATCTCTGTATCTGGTCTCTCAGACGCGTGTGTTTGTGTGTAATCTCTGTATCTGGTCTCTCAGACGGTGTGTTTGTGTGTAATCTCTGTATCTGGTCTCTCAGACGTGTGTGTTTGTGTGTAATCTCTGTATCTGGTCTCTCAGACGTGTGTGTGTGTGTGTAATCTCTGTATCTGGTCTCTCAGACGCGTGTGTTTGTGTGTAATCTCTGTATCTGGTCTCTCAGACGTGTGTTTGTGTGTAATCTCTGTATCTGGTCTCTCAGACGCGTGTGTGTGTGTGTAATCTCTGTATCTGGTCTCTCAGACGTGTGTGTTTGTGTGTAATCTCTGTATCTGGTCTCTCAGACGCGTGTGTGTGTGTGTAATCTCTGTATCTGGTCTCTCAGACGGTGTGTTTGTGTGTAATCTCTGTATCTGGTCTCTCAGACGTGTGTTTGTGTGTAATCTCTGTATCTGGTCTCTCAGACGGTGTGTGTGTGTGTAATCTCTGTATCTGGTCTCTCAGACGTGTGTGTTTGTGTGTAATCTCTGTATCTGGTCTCTCAGACGTGTGTTTGTGTGTAATCTCTGTATCTGGTCTCTCAGACGTGTGTTTGTGTGTGTAATCTCTGTATCTGGTCTCTCAGACGTGTGTGTTTGTGTGTAATCTCTGTATCTGGTCTCTCAGACGCGTGTGTTTGTGTGTAGTCTCTGTATCTGGTCTCTCAGACGTGTGTTTGTGTGTGTAATCTCTGTATCTGGTCTCTCAGACGTGTGTGTTTGTGTGTAATCTCTGTATCTGGTCTCTCAGACGTGTGTTTGTGTGTGTAATCTCTGTATCTGGTCTCTCAGACGTGTGTTTGTGTGTAATCTCTGTATCTGGTCTCTCAGACGGTGTGTTTGTGTGTAATCTCTGTATCTGGTCTCTCAGACGTGTGTGTTTGTGTGTAATCTCTGTATCTGGTCTCTCAGACGTGTGTGTTTGTGTGTAATCTCTGTATCTGGTCTCTCAGACGTGTGTGTGTGTGTAATCTCTGTATCTGGTCTCTCAGACGCGTGTGTTTGTGTGTAATCTCTGTATCTGGTCTCTCAGACGTGTGTGTTTGTGTGTAATCTCTGTATCTGGTCTCTCAGACGCGTGCTCCTCGCTGGCAGCTCATCCCAGCTACTACACGGATCTGCTGGAGAAATGCCGAGGAGAAACCAGCACCGCTACAGAGGAGATCGAGCGCGACCTGCACCGCTCGCTGCCGGAGCATCCAGCCTTCCAGAACGAGATGGGGATCTCCGCGCTGCGCCGCGTGCTGACCGCGTACGCCTTCAGAAACCCCGCCATCGGCTACTGCCAGGTGCACGATCATAATATAGATCAGCGGCCTCATGCACTCATTATCATTGAGTGGGCACGACTGTTTATACAGTTGACGACTGTATAACTGATTTAGGCTTATGTTTTATTTAAAATTCTTATTCTAAATATTCCCAAACGTGATAACTATATAGATTCTCAGATATGGGTAAGTAAATGCATTTTGCACTTTATAGATGGTTTAATCTACATTTAGATTGTATAATGTCGAAATTTGAAGCGAAAACCCAATGTTTTACTGAAAATAGAAACACAGATTGACTCTCGGCCAGCAGGGGGCGCTTCAAGCGCTTTCATGGTTACCGTCACATGTTTGAATCGATTCTCAACCGGCTCGCGGTTACTCGTTACACCCCTACTGGTCAGATAGATGAAGCGTGATGATTTTGTGTGTGTTTTCTGCAGTCCATGAACATCCTGGCATCTGTGATGCTCTTGTACACTAAAGAGGAGGAAGCGTTCTGGCTGCTGGTCACTGTGTGTGAGCAGATGCTGCCCGACTACTTCAACCGCAGGGTCATCGGTGTGTGTGCTGCACAGTCACTACAACACCATTCACTTCACTTAGAGACAGATTCAGACACTCACAAACACACACACACACACACACACACACACACACACACACACACACACACACACACACACTCACACATACACACACACACACACCACACACACACACACACACACACTCACTATGAACACACACACACACACACACACACACACACACACACACACACACACACACACTCATGAACACACACACACACACTCACTCATGAACACACACACACACACACACACACACGAACACACACACACACACACACACTCACACTCATGAACACACACACACACACACACACACACTCACTCATGACACACACTCACACACACACACACACACACACACACAGACACACCTCACATCACACACACACACACACACACACACACACACACACACTCATGATCACACACACACACACACACACACACACACTCACTCACTCACTCATGAACACACTCTCACACACACACACACACACACACAGACAGACAGACACACAGACACACACACACACACACACACACACACACACTCACTCATGAACACACTCACACACACACACACACTATCGCACACACACACACACACACACACACACACACACACACGTATATGCACAGTCGGTTCCCTCTGCTCTTCCTGAAGCGCGTGTGTCGTGTAACGCTGCTGATGTCACTTCCTGTCTGCAGGAGCTCAGGTGGATCAGTCGGTGTTGGAGGAGCTGATCCGCGAGCGTCTGCCGGAGCTGTCCGAGCGTGTTCCTGACCTCTCTCCGCTGGCGTCGGCGTCGCTCACGTGGTTCCTGACGCTGTTCCTGAGCGTGGTGCCGTTCCGCAGCGCTCTGTGTGTCCTGGACTGCTTCTTCTACCACGGCGTCAGAGCCGTCTTCCAGATCGCACTAGCGGTGCTGGACGCCAACACGGCCGAGCTGAGCAGCTGCAGCGACGACGGTCACGCGCTCATGATCCTGTCCAGGTCATCCTCAAACCAACCAGTCCGAAGGGTCAACGAGGCTAATTAATGTGGCCTGTCAGATCAATTAACACATTCATCATGAATCATTATTTCAGATCTAATGCTTTTCATTAACATATATGCACCAATATTTAACAATTTTCACTTATATGCACCAATATTTCATATTTAATATTTTAATTAATATGCACCAATATTTCATATGTAATCATTTTTATTAATATGCACCAATATTTAATATTTTACAGTTCCATTAATCATTACATATTTAATTGAATCATGTTAATTGACATGCAACAGTATTTCATATTTAATAATTTAATGAATCATGAAACTTTTCATATTTAATAATTTCATTTATATGCACCACTATCATAATCAGTATTTTCATTAATTATTAAATATCTAATTTAATTATTTTAATTAGTATGCACCAATTTTTCATATTTAAACATGTCATATTCAATCATTTTCATTATTATGCACCAATATCTCATATTTAATTATTTTAATTTATATGCACCAATATTTCATATTTAATACTTTTATTAATATGCACCAATATTTAATATTTAACAATTTCATTAATCATATTTCATATTTAATCATTTTAATTAACATGCAACAATATTTAATATTAATGAATCACGAAAGATTAATATTTTATCATTTTAATTCATATACACCAATATTTCATATTTAATAATTTTCATTAATATGTATAAATATTTTATGCATAATAATTTCATTAATCATTAAATAATATGCACCAATATTTAACATTTTTCACTTATATGCACCAATATTTCATATTTAATATTTTAATGTGTATGCACCAATATTTTGTAATCATTTTTTATATATGCACCAATATTTGTATTGTGTACAGTTCCATTAATCATACATATTTAATGTGTGTGTGTGTGTGACATGCAACAGTATTTCATGTGTGTGTGTTTAATGAATCATGAAACTTTTCATATTTAATAATTTTCGTGTGTGTATATGCACCACTGTGTGTAATCAGTGTGTTTCATTAATTATGTAAATGAGGGTCTGTGTGTGTGTTAGTGTGTGTGTGTGTGTGTGTGTGTGTGTGTCATATTTAAACATGTCATCTGTCTGTCTGTCTGTGTATGTGTGTGTGTGTGTGTGTGTGTCATATGTTAATTATTTTAATTTATATGTCTGTCTGTCTTTCATATTTAATTATTTTAATGTGTATATGTGTGTCTAATGTGTGTCATATGTGTGTGTGTCATATTAAATACTTTTCATTTATATGCACCTGTCTCATGTGTCTGTCTGTCTGTCTATATGTCACCTGTGTGTATGTGTGTCTGTGTGTGTCTGTGTGTGTGTCACCTGTGTGTGTGTGTGTCTGTCTGTCTGTGTGTGTGTGTGTGTGTCTCATGTGTCTGTCTTTTTCATTGTGTGTGTGTGTGTGTGTGTGTGTGTGTATATGCAGCTCTGTGTGTGTGTGTGTCTGTCTGTGTGTGTGTGTCTGTGTGTGTGTGTGTGTACAGTGTCTGTAAATATGTAATACAGAGATACTGTGTCTGTCTGTGTGTCTGATGATGTGCAATGTGTCTGTGTGTGTCTGTGTGTGTGTGTGTGCTGTCTGTGTCTGTCTGTGTGTCTACATCTGTTATGTTCTGTGTGATGTGAATATGTCTGATGCTGTGTGTGTCTGATGTTATGATGTGTGTGTCTGTGTTTCTGTGTGTGTGTGTGTGAGTGTGTGTGTGTGTGTCCTGAAGAGTGGAGCTGTGTGTCATCTGAACATGTCTGTGTGTACTGACTGTGTCTGAGGTGTGTGTGTGTGTGTGTGTGTGTGTGTCTGTGTGTGTGTGTGTGTCTGTGTCTGTCTGTCTGTCTGTCTGTCTGTGTGTGTGTCTGTGTGTCTGTGTGTGTGTGTGTGTGTGTGTGTCTGTCTGTCTGTCTGTCTGTCTGTCTGTCTGTCTGTGTGTGTGTCTGTGTGTCTGTGTGTGTGTGTGTGTGTGTGTGTGTGTGTCTGTCTGTGTCTGCAAACTACGCCGTTTTGAATCAAAATATGTCATTTATGTGAATCGTCTAGATCTGAAGAGTGGGGGAGTGGGGGGGCTCATAGACAGGAGTGTGTTCGACCAAAGTCCCTTTCTCAGACGGATCGCCGTATCACATCAAAGCTGAATTGATATCGAATGAATCAAGTGAGTCAATGATTCAGTAACTTGACTCACTTGACTCGTTTGAATCAATGACTATCAGTCATATACCGCCATCTACTGGTGGTTTAAAAGCATTGCATTTTCCATAAATGTTTAACTTGTATGTTCAAAAACATTAATCTTATCAAAGACTATTTATGCATTATGTATGCATTATTATTTATGCATTATTATTTATGCATTTGAAATGTTGTGATGTAAGCATTTCTGGCACCTCAAATACATCTCATGCCGTTCAGATGCTGTTTTCTCTGCACTGAAAAGATGGAGTTTGTTGATAGCATGCACGCTCTAATCTGAACATTAAAATGTGCAAACATAAATCTGCTCGCAAAGAGAAGTATGCACACTGATGACGAGAGAGTTGCACCGTCCAAAACGCTTGAGGAATAAATGTTTTATTTTCATTTTACCTTGTCAAACGATTAATCACATACAAAATAAGAGTTTTTGTTTACATAATATATGTGTATTTGTATATTTAATAAAAATGTTATGTTTATATATTAAATATATTTAATACATATACATGTAAATAATTTCTAAATATAGACTGTATGTTTGTGTATTTATATATATACACAATGCACGCATATAATATATAAACAAACTTTTATTTTGGATGTGATTAATCGTTTTACGGCACTAATATTAAATATTTATTTTATTTTATTGATGTTATTAATTCTTCTGGTTTTTATTTTATTTTTACAGCACTGCTGTTGTGTTTGTCAGTGCTTAATAAACACATGAAATTAAATAATATGTGACCCTGGAGCACTAAACCAGTCATAAGGGCCGATTTTGTGAAATTGAGATTTAAGGATCATCTGAAAGATGAATTAATCATATTTCCATTGATGTATGGTTTGGACAATATTTGAAAATCTGGAATCTGAGGGTGCAAAAACATCTAAATATTGAGAAAATCATCTTTAAAGTTGTTAAAATTAAGTTCTTAGCAATGCATATTAATAATCAATAATTAAGTTTTGATATATTTACGGTACAAAATATGATCTTAATATCTAATGATTTATGACATAATATAAAAATGTATAATTTGGACTCATACAATGTATTGTTGTCTATTGCTACAAATATAGCTGTGCTGCTTATGACTGCGTCTGTGCTCCACAAATCATAATATGGATAAATATACTCCTGAATCGTATAATGTTTTGAGGTATCAGCAAATATCATATGTCTGGGTTTGAGAAGTGATGTCGTGTCCTGACGATCTCTTAATGTGTGTCCAGTCTGAGATGCTCGTCTGGTGTTGTGCTGGTCATCTGATCTTCTTCTTGCTCTGTTTGCGGTCAGAAATTCTGCGGCGTGACGGTGAAGCAGCTGGAGATGCTGCGATGCCGTCACCGCGTTCATGTGCTGCAGGCGCACGAGGACACCACCAAAGACAACGCAGTGAGACTCCTTCAGCTGCTCTCGAACGCTTCTGTGCACCTCTGTCCTGAGTGTGTGTGTGTGTGTGTGTGTGTGTGTGTGTGTGTGTGTGTCTGTGTGTGTGTGTGTGTGTGTGTGTGTGTGTGTGTGTGTGTGTGTGTGTGTGTGTGTGTGTGTGTGTGTGTGTCTGTGTGTGTCTGTGTCTGTGTGTGTGTGTGTGTGTCTGTGTGTGTGTGTGTGTCTGTGTGTGTGTGTGTGTGTCTGTGTGTGTGTGTCTGTGTGTGTGTGTGTGTGTGTGTTTTCAGCTGCGGTTGGTCACACCGGACGTGTCTCTGTCGCAGGAAGATCTGTCGGAGATCTACGACCTCTTCAAGGTGCCACACTGACTCTTGTGACTAGTCTTATTTTCAGTTTTAGCTCTAGAAAAATCAACATGATCTCAGTTTGAGCGTCGCCCTCTACTCTACAGACGTGAATTTACATTTCCTTCAGCCT
>CM050425.1:18776225-18798725 GCA_027564155.1 Gymnocypris eckloni scoliostomus | reverse complement strand
ACTGGTCAGCAAGCCTCGAGCAGATCCTGGCCTCTTTACTGACCGAGCAAGTGCTGGTCATCTTCCTGGAGCGGCCCGTGGAGCTGAGCGCTAGAATCAGCGCCGCCAAGCCCCGGCAGTATCAGGAGCGCGCCGGGCTGCTGACGATCCGACCCGGAGACCCATGATGCCGCTGGGGTGAGCCGGACTCCTCTCAGCTGACGTATTCCAGCGCGGCACGCTCAGATTAGTTCATCTCAAAATTACAATTCTGTTATTAATTACTCTCATGTGGTTACAACCCCATAAGAGCTTCGTTCAGAACATTTCTGGTGAAGTCCGAGAGCTCTCCTAACGCCGCATAGACGGCAACACAACTGAAATATTCCCAGAAACACAGTATTACAGTCCATCAGTGGCTCAAAAATATCAATTAACTCAACCATTCTTTTCTCCTGAGTTACGCTGTACGCAATTTTAGAGTAACACATCGCCTACGCACGCTTTCGCCCGAGCGTTAAAACAACGATACGCAGATTACGTTCACTCCGCTTTTGCACAAAAAACCTAATTATTTACGTTCTTCGGTTCTCTCCAAAATGGCGGATGACGTAACTCGGGAGAGATTAAATGATTTTTGCGAAAAATACAAATTATCGTATAGTCGTGAAACTGAAGTTGAGCCACCGATGGACTGTATTACTACGTTTCTGGGAATATTTCAGTTGTTGCCGTCTATGCGGGGACCGAGAGCTCTCAGAGTTCATCTTGTGTTCTTAACGAAGCTCTCGGGATTGTAACCACATGTGGGTAATTAATAACAGAATTGTAATTTTGAGGTGAACTGTCCCTTTAAGTAAATACCAAGTGAGTTCAGTCAGACAGGATTGAACCGTTTACTGACCGAATGAACAAGACTCGCATGAAGGAAATATTGATCATTATTAATATTACTGCTCCAGCAGCTGAATGATTCTGAATCATGAACACCAGATTAAAGAGTTTTAGTCGTTTTATAATATTTTTACGCTGCGGAAAAATGCTTTTTCTGTATTTTGATTTTCATCTATAAATATCTAAATGTCCTTAAATCAATAAACATTTACCGGAGAAGGAAAATAAACATATGAAGACGTGTTTTCTGAAAAACTCAAAATTATAAAAGCCTGTATAATAAAAGAATCTGACTTAGGTCGTAATTGAGCTATCGGTAAGCCCCTCCCCTCGGACGCAGACTAGCCAATGGCAGTCGAGTATCAGCTGCACGGGGGCGGGACTCGGGCATCTTCAGGTTTCAGTGCTAGAGAGCAACATCGGAGGATCCGAAGCTCGCATCGGTTTATGGGGTTTATGCTTCAGAAATGTAAAACGATATGTATGGGGTACTTGTAACACTGATTACAGGTATCCTGAGAGGATCGTTAATATCAGTATTACATTACATTTCCTGAATCCAAACAAAACAGAGCAACATGTCCATAAGTATCCAACCCCAGTACAAAAACTGGTTGTCATACACTTAATTACACTTTTCCTCTGCTCGAGCACGTTAATGTTATCTTGTGCTTTAGCAAACTAGCTAACGTTAAAGTTACTGAGTCCATGCTAACATATAAACCTAAAGAACGGACTGATCGCGTCTTGTACAGTCTCTTCACATTAAACTGGTTCAATGTACATTAGTTTAATCGATACACCCTGCGATACATTACAGTAACTAAGGGGGCGGGGCTTACCGATAGCTCCGTTTGTTTGTCCGAGGGAGCAACAGTAACTAAGGCGGGGCTTACCGATAACTCCGTTTGTTTGTCCGAGGGAGCAACAGTAACTAAGGGGGCGGGGCTTACCGATAACTCCGTTTGTTTGTCCGAGGGAGCAACAGTAACTAAGGGGCGGGGCTTACCGATAACTCCATTTGTCCGAGGGAGCAACAGTAACTAGGGGGGGGCTTACCGATAACTCCGTTTGTTTGTCCGAGGGAGCAACAGTAACTAAGGGGGCGGGGCTTACCGATAACTCCGTTTGTTTGTCCGAGGGAGCAACAGTAACTAAGGGGGCGGGGCTTACCGATAGTTCAATTACAAATTTGTCTCAGAATTGTGAAAGTTACCTTTTTTATTTTATCTTCTGTTGTGGAAACATGAAAAATATCTTCCAATTGGGTAATAAAAATCACATTATTTTCCCTTTGAATAAATGATGAATCTAAGATTGTTTTTCTGGTTTTAAGCAAAAGCTCACTTAAATTGATATCTTCTCCAGTAAATTAAGAATATGTGGATATATAAACCGAGAAACAAGAGCAAAATACGGAGGAAGAATATCTTTGCAGTGTGTTATTTAAAGCATTGTGTACACTTTCAGTCTCTGAATTACTGGTTTAATGTGTTAGTACATGTATTAGTCCTCTCGGATCTATAAAGTGCCTTAAACCCATCCGCCACGACACGACTGTGCCTCAGAGACATTGTGAAGTCCAAAGAGACCACGTTTAATCCCATCTCTGAAGACCGTTAGTGATCAAACACCGGTCTTAACACCTCAAGCCTTCCTGAACCTGCACTGATTTGATCAATACTTACACATGCCTCATCTGACGAGAAATAAATCATCCACAACACAATCCTTTTATGTTTTTATTTCAACGAGCAACTTAATTTTCATCCACATTTACAGTCTGAAGACCTGCAAACACACACGAAAAGCCCAGTTAGAAACAGTAGAGAGGTTTTAAAATGCAGTTAATCAGACAAACACTGACATTTCCTTCAATAATGACAGTATATGAACACGAGGAGCCCGTTTCTACCGCTGAATAATAATAAAACCACGCCATTACACATTTATATCTCACAAATCTGACTTATAACACAAGTGCTCAAGTCCAATCGAGGAAAAATATATATAAAGTTATATCAGAATTACACACTACATTACAATTCTAACTTTAACACAAATGCAAGCTATAAAGCCCAACGGAGGAAAAGACAGATTTTACTCAGAATTCAGACTCTTTCCTTCAGAACAGAGTTATTCTGTAATTACAACTTTATATAGAAATTAGTGGGGGGGGGGGGGGCAGAACTGACCAGAGTGTTCTTGCCGTTGCAAATTTATATCTCGCAATTCTGACTAATAAACATGCAATTGAGGGAAAAATATATACAAATTTGACTTTCTCAGAATTGAGTTATTCTGTGATTCCAACTTTATAACATTCAAATACTTTTACATCTCGCTATTGATAAAAAAATAATAAAAATAACAGCCAGAATTGACAATTTCTCAGAAACCGAGAGTTAAAAGAGTAGTGTTTTCTTGCAAGTTTATGTCCCTCAATTCTGACTTCCTCTGAATTACGAGTTTATAAAAATCACACAATTGTGACTTTATAACTCGTCAGAAATGCGAGATGTAAAACAAACCGTACACAGTGTTTTTGCTATTCTGTACAGTATCGGTGTCCTGTCTGTGGAGCAAACTCCTCGAGTGTGTGTGTGTGTGTGAACATACCCGGCAATAAAGCTCACTCTTAATTGTGAGGAAAGAATTAATGAACTGAGTAATCGGCTCACCTTTGTAGGTGGTGACGGGGACGTATGTGACGAGCGTGTACAGCTTGTTGGGAGAATCCTCATCTTCGTTGCGTTTCCGGGACAGACGCACACGCATGCGGTACGGCACGTTCCTGCAGAACAGCACAGTCAGTGAATATCACAGAGACGGACCCGCCGAAGCCCCGGCACCACACTCACTCACCGGACACCTTTGGCCCACACGGCCTTGTTGAGACGCGTGTCGATGCGGACGTCCGGCGTGCCCATCTCCTTCACCGCAAACTTCCGGATCTCCTTCAGCGCGCGAGGAGCTCTCCTCTTGAAGGAGCTGGACGGGGTTAAAGGGTTAATCATTCACTCTCTATATGACTATTAATACTGGACGAAAGTATTTGTTTGGGTTGGTTTAAGGGCTGAACGATTTTTATTAAGCTCTTCATATTCATTATTAATCAAAGAGATGCAATAAATAATTGTATAGTGTGCAGTACTTTCCTTTAAAACAAAGTAATTAGTTATGTTACTAGTGAAGGATCACAAATGTTATTCTATGTTTGATTTGAATTCACGTCCTGACTAAGAGGTGTCGGGCAAGGCAAAGGTGTTTGAGAACGCTTCCTGACCATTTGAGCTCGACAGCTGTGCCTTTGTCTCTATTATAATGGCAAGATCAATGACTACTGAGAGATTGAACCTTTGATCTGCAAATGACTTTGTCCTGGCCAGATGTGGATTCGTTAGGTTTATTGCCCTCAGATGTATGTTTATTTGATGTTTTGTCTCAACCTGTAAAAGTCCCTCCTCCAATTCTGTCTATAAGATACCCTGTAAAATGACTTAAGATGAGATCTTCGATGACTGCAGATAACAACACATGTCATAGAATAAAGAAATTCTGCTGACAATCCAATCCGAAGTCTCCTGGTCTTCTCTTCTGAGTTTTCTACTTTAGAAGAACAAAGTTTTCAACAGATGCTGCCGTGAACCCGGATAGAGTTCCAGCTTTCTCACCTGAAAGACTTCAAGCTCAAACAAAGATCTGCATCTTTTGGAATCCAGCGAAACTTCAAACTGAACAAGGATTCCCAGACTGAAATTTTCTCTCTGGTGAGTGCTGTCTCTAATCCGAAAGAACCTAAGACCAGTACAAATTTTTGCTATCCTCTGCGCCGTCAGAGAAGAGTTAACATACATCTGTAGGGTTTTGTTTAACTAAAGGTTATCCTCTGTTTTCAGACAGGGAAGGTTGGCATTACGTGCTAATTTTTGGTTTATCCTCTGTTCTTTCAGGCAGGGAAGGTTAGCATTACGTGCTAATTTTTGGTTTATCCTCTGTTCTGTTCAGGCAGGGAAGATTTAGCATTACGTGCTAATATTTGTTATCCTCTGTTTTGGCAGGGAAGAATTGGTTATCCTCTGTTCATGCAGGGAAGATTAGCGTAAAGTGCTAGTGAATTGTGTTATCCTCTGCTTTGCCAGGAAGGTTAACAATAGTTGATCTGTGTTAACAAGTGTACCCTCTGTTGATCAGAGAAGTTTTAGTGTTTTGTTTGTGTGATAACAAAGAAACTTACAAAATGTTTAGAAAGAATGCTAGACTGATCCAACCACAACTGAAAAAGGTGGTCTAGCGACTCCTTTGTGGTCAGATAGTGAATTCAAATCACTTTTAGGAGTGCAAATGAACATAATAGTCACTGAGAAAGTTAGACAAGAACTAACTCAGAAATATGAGATCCATCCAGACAAGACTTGGTCTGTAGATGAGTGTAAAAGGTACTGGAGCAAGTATTCGTAAGAACAATGTGAAAGGCATTATCTGTTGTCACAGAGAATTCAGTTTAACGCTAGCCACACAACAGTCTCAGCGTAACTCAGAGCTAGAGAAACAGAACAATGAACTCCGTGCTAGAATATACACTTTGACCAAGAAATTGAACCTCAAGAAAGAGGCAAAACTGATGTGGAAGTAAGTCAGCCTGATAACATTTACCCTGATTTACAAGGCTTTTGAAACAGATGTAGCTCTCCAATCAGTAACTGATGTGCCTGTAAATTCCTTCAATGTGTGTGGTGCGAGGAGGAGATCTCAGGGATTGAGGAAACTGATAGTGTTCCTCTCAATTCTTCTGTGGTGCAAATACAAACTGTTGCCAAAGCTTTAGGTCCTAAAGATATAGAGAGACTATCTCAAAGTTTACCCAGCACGCACACATTTTTCTGAATTTAGAAGAACATTGATCAGTAAATGCGTTTTATGACATGTCGTTGACAGAAGTCACGAGCTGATGTCACAAATACTAACTGAATCTGAATTCAACAGTTTTGAATCTGCTGTCACTTCTGAACTGCGAAATGCCAGTAAGGGTGATTTAAGAGAAGGTATTTTGAAAATCCTAAAGAATATCTTAGGACCCAAAATAGATTGGTCTAGAATTACTACCTGTGTGCAAAGGAAAGAAGAAACTGTGAGTGAATATACTGAGAGATTTTGTCAGTCAGCTGTAATCTACAGTGGAATTGTTGATGACCCTGAAAGTGTGCTAGATGACAAGGGACCCTTGGTTCAGATTCGGTCAGATGGCCTTGTAGCCGAATACAGAAAAGCTTTACCATTCTTAGATCTAACTTGGTCTAACAGAACTCTCAGAAGTAACCTAGACAGGTTAACTACATGGGAAAGAGATGCTGATGTCAAGGCAAAAGTAAGAGTAGCAGCAGCTACGCTTTAACACAACGAAACAAGACAATAGATGGTCTAAAAGAGAAAGCAAATGCAAATACTGTGAAAAATTTGGACATTGGGAGAAAGAGTGTAGGAAGAAGTTGCAAGATAGTAAAAGAAATGCTATGCATAATTCTGCTCCTTCTCAGCCTGCACACAACCCTGAAGTAGTTCCGCCAGTGACCACTGAAACTATAGGACAGTTAGTTCAGGCTCTTCTAAGAGCACAACAAGACCAGGAAAAAACTAATTATTGGGCTGTGAGTAGCTACCTTTCCCTGTAATCCAACACAATGACCAAAGAATTTTTGTGAAAGGTAGCATAAAAGAGAAAGAGATTGATTTTTGCTTGATACAGGTGCAGAAATTACAGTAATTCCTACAAAATTGGCACAAGGTTTAAACATCCCATACAAGAAAACCAAACTTTGTTTAACTGGTGTAATAGGTGAAGATTCTGTTTTGTATGAAACTCCGCCCATAGAGGTACAATTTGGCCCAAAAACTCTGACTACAAAATTACTATGCGCTCCATTAAATACAGGTGCAATTTTAGGCATGGATCTTCTGAGACAAATAAATCTAACTTTAGACATGTCCTCAGAATCTACTAGCATAAAAATTTCCTCAGCACAGATTTCTACCAATAATGCAACCCTCCCGAGTATGTTTTCTTACAGAATCATCCAATTTGGGCTAAAGACAAGGATGATTGTGGGTTGTTGACAGGTGTAGAACCAGTTAAATTGACAGGAACTCCACCTCCGTCACCAAACAATATCCGATTAATAAGGAAGCTATACAGGGAATCAAACTTATTGTAGAAAATTTGCTGATGCAAGGAGTGCTAGTTAAAACCAACAGTCCATGTAATTCACCCATATGGCCCATCAAGAAATCTAATGGGACATGGAGACTTACAATAGACTACAGAGTAGCCAATAAACATATTGAAAAATCACCCCCTAGTGGCAGATCCATCTACAATTTGTAATGGCTTACCATTAGATTGTAAGATTTTTTCAGTAATTGATATGTCTAATGGATTCTTTTCTGTACCGTTGCACTCTGACAGCCAGCCATGGTTAGCTTTCACAGTTGACTATGAACAATACCAGTGGACACGATTGCCACAGGGATTTCAAAACTCCCCAACCATATATCATCAGGCTGTCAGACGTGATTTGTGTGACCCAGAATGTCGGTAAAACAGTCCACTATGATCCAATATGTTGATGATATTTTGATTGCCTCAACAGATCATGAGGTACATCAAACTGAATTGGCATCATTGTTGGACTATTTGCATAAAAAAGGACACAAATGCAGCTTTCACAAAGCTCAAGTTGCTAAAAAGCAAGTCACATTTCTGGGTCAAACAATTGGTGCAGGAAATAGATCCATTACACAGGATCGAGCGGCTTCAGTCAAAGCCATACCTCCGCCTAATACCATTAAAACACTCCGCTCATTTTTAGGAACAACAGGTTATTGTAGACCTTGGATTGAAGACTATGCCTCGATTGCTCAGCCTCTATGATTTGTTGAAAGGCCATGGTAAAGATTCAGATACTGTTTGTATGGAAGAACTTCATCTCAAAGCTTTTAATGATTTGAAAAGAGCACTATGTCAAGCACCAGCATTAGGAATTGCCCAATCTGATAGACCCTTTGTGCTTTATGTCCATGAACACTTAGGCTTTATGACTGCATGTCTAATGCAAGATCATGGGGCAGCTTACGCCCAATTCATTACTATTCCGTAAACTTGACATAGTCGCTCAAGGTATGGGCCCATGCCTCAGAGCAGTACAGGCAGTTCATCTAGCGCTTCAGGCTTCATCAGGAATGGTGTTAGGTCAGACTGTAAACGTAAAATGCCCTCACGCAGTGTCCGCACTAATGAATCAAGCAAAAGTCACTTCTGTCACCTCCTCCCGTGGGGAAATTGGTTAGCAACTCTCACAGCCCGAATATTGTTATACAGCGTGCACCAGTCACGAACCCATCCTCATGTATGATGTCTGCAATGACTGAATTTGTGTTAGAGGATGAAGGCGAAATGACTCATGATTGTGTTACGCTTACATATGCAGCGACAAGTGAAATAGCAGAAACTCCCATAGAGAACGCAGAATTGGAGTTGTTTGTTGATGGTTCAGCTCAAGTTATTGAAGGTAACAGACGAGCAGGATATGCAGTAACTTCCACCACTGAAGTAGTTGCTTCAGGTCGCCTTCCAGATCATTTTTCAGCTCAAGCTGCAGAACTAGTAGCCTTAACTAGAGCATGCACGCTAGCTTCAGGATCGGTTGCAAATATCTACACAGATTCCAGGTATGCTTTTGGGGTAATTCATGATTTTGGTGTCATTTGGCAAACCAGAAAATTTCTAACTTCTGCTGGATCCCCATTAAGCATGCTGGATTAGTGAAAGATTTAATGTTTGCCATGAAACTCCCAAAGAAATTAGCAGTGATCAAAGTGAAAGCACATCTCACAACTAATACTACGGAAGCTAAAGGTAATGCTCTTGCTGATGTAGCGGCTAAACAGGCTTGTTTCTATGCAACTGTACAAGTGTGTTCAGGTAGTACAGCACAGAAGATAATTCTACCTCCTGAATCAATCGTTGATCTGTATAAAGACGTTCCTCTATATGAAGCATGGACATGGTTAGACAAAGGAGCCACTGTGGATTCATCCGCTGCTGGACCAAAGGGGAAAGTATGTTGCTCCCGAATCACTGTTGCCATATTTGGCTCAACAAATACACAGTTTGGGTCATAGTGGTCCAGCAACGATGAATCACAGGTTCTCAAATCAATGGTGGAATCCAAAATTCAGAAACGCAGCCACTGAAACAGTCAAGAGATGTGTTACATGTCAGAAAAATAATGATGTACCAGCAACCATTACACCAGCAGCACATACCCCAGCTCCACCAGGGCCATTTCGTCACCTGCAAGTTGATTACATATCGTTGCCCCTTGTAAAGGAAAAACTGACGCTTTTGGTAGTAATAGACAAGTTCTCAAGATGGGTAGAAGCTTATCCAACAGGGCGCGCACAGCTGCACACACTGCTAAATGTCTTGTCACTGATTTCATTCCCAGATGGGGATTACCAGATTGCATTGACTCAGATCAAGGTACCCACTTCACAGGACAGGTAGTCAAGGAAGTGTCTAGAATGTTGAAGATTATGGAACCTTCACTGCCCCTATAGGCCACAAGCATCAGGACAGGTTGAACGATCAAACAGAACAATCAAAACCAGGCTAAGCAAAATGCATCAGGAAGGAGTACCATGGGTTGAAGCACTGCCCGCAGTACTGTGTAGTATGAGAGCATCACCTAACAGATCAGTAGGACTGAGCCCTCATGAGATTATTACTGGACGCCCAATGCAGATGCCAGGTGTGATTGATCTTAGAAATGCTGATGTGCACATTGCTTCAGATGCCCTGATCGCTTACTGTGAAAACCTCACAAAGGCAGTGCAGAGTGCCAAAGAGAGAGTTGAGTCGTGTTGGCAGACTCCACCAGAAGGTGGACACACAATCGTCCCAGGTCAATGGGTCATGATAAAGACATTCAAAAACAAGCCATTAGAGCCTATGGTACGGACCACATCAAGTGATGTTGATTACAGCAGCTGCAGTATTGTGTCAGGGAAGGAAAACTTGGACTCATGTGTCACATATTAAGGTTGTTCCTCCCCCTGCAGGGATAGGATAGGGCAGACACAAGAACCAGTGAGGAGCCCAGGGAAGAACCGAAAGCAACAGGCTTCGGGGGCCAACCCTGAGGTGAAGATTTCCTCATAGGCCTTTCCTCCATTAGTCCATCCTTTCCTCACTGTTCTTTAGGTGTCGCAGGAATTGAGAAATAGGGAAAGAAGGAACAAACTATAGCAGACTATATTTTGAACAGAGGATACAACCCTAATGTATGCAGACTCTACAAATACTGCTCTGTGCCGTTAGTTCTCTCTTGTTTGTGTTTCTTTCTTCCTCTGTGCAGATACCATTTGATGGCTGTCCTGAGATCCATATGCACCACCCTTCTCACCTGCGGATAAAGCCACAACCTCTAGAAAACAACTAGACCCATTACCGAGCCAACTATCACACAAGAAAGAGAAAAGAAAGAAGAAGAAAAAGAATAAAAATACACAACGCAGAGACTATTACCCGTAAAATCTTCACGGACCCTAATTGCATGTTTTGTTTCTGTGTCAGCATGCAATTACATATAAGCAACACAGAACATGTACTATGTGCCTGTAACAGATTACAAGTTACAAGAATTAACTTTTAACGATTACAAGTTACAAGAATTAACTTTTAAGTGTCTAAATTTGTATTTTGTGAGAGTTATTAGAACTCTCAAAGAGGGGATTGAAGGATCACAAATGTTATTCTATGTTTGATTTGAATTCACGTCCTGACTAAGAGGTGTCGGGCAAGGCAAAGGTGTTTGAGAACGCTTCCTGACCATTTGAGCTCGACAGCTGTGCCTTTGTCTCTATTATAATGGCAAGATCAATGACTACTGAGAGATTGAACCTTTGATCTGCAAATGACTTTGTCCTGGCCAGATGTGGATTCGTTAGGTTTATTGCCCTCAGATGTATGTTTATTTGATGTTTTGTCTCAACCTGTAAAAGCTCCTCCTCCAATTCTGTCTATAAGATACCCTGTAAAATGACTTAAGATGAGATCTTCGATGACTGCAGATAACAACACATGTCATAGAATAAAGAAATTCTGCTGACAATCCAATCCAAGTCTCCTGGTCTTCTCTTCTGAGTTTTCTACTTTAGAAGAACAAAGTTTTCAACACTAGTTACTTCTCACAAATACTAACCGAGTTACTATAAAATAAAAAAGTTCAAATGTCAAATAACTTGGATGCCCCAATATTAAATATGCTAAATGAATGAAATGGTCACCAAATAGAATTATTATAAAGTATTACATTAATCTACACTATTTTGTATAGTGTGTGTGTGTGTGAGAGAGAGTGTGTGTGTGTGTGTGTGTGTGTGTGTGAGAGAGAGAGAGTGTGTGTGTGAGAGAGTGTGTGAGAGTGTATGTGTGTGTGTGTGAGAGAGTGTGAGTGTGTGTGTGAGAGAATGAGTGCAAGAGTGAGAGTGTGTGTGCGTGCGAGAGTGTGTGTGTGTGTGTGTGAGTGTATGTGTGTGTGAGAGAGTGTATGTGTGTGTGTGAGAGTGTGTGTCTGTGTGTGAGAGAGTGCATGTGTGAACGTGTGTGTGTGTGAGAGAGAGCGTGTGTGCGAGTGCAAGAGTGTGTGTGTATATGAGAGAGAGTGTGTGTCATCAAAGTACCGCGAGAGCTATAAGAGAACACGTCTCCTAATGCTTTCTCTCGCCGTACTTGTATATCATACATTACTCTCGCGTGTCACGTGACCGTATAATCACCGCCTCTGTGAGAATTGAGGTTGAGAAATCACGTTTTTTTTCATATGGCGATATTAATGCAATTAATCGTTCAGCCCTAGTTAGTTTCCACTGCCATTATAAAGATGTTTTCCGGAGCAGACGGTCATGCCTCTCGGCGGGGGACTGAATCACTCTCCAGTGAAGTATTACTGGTTCAGACTGGGACTCACGTGCCGTGGATGCGCTTGTGGACGTTGATGGTGTACTCGCGGGTCACCACCTCATTGATGGCGGAGCGGCCCTTCTTCTTCTCGCCCTTCTTAGGTGCCATCTAAACAACACAAACAGACATTAAACACCACAAGAACGAGCACTCTCTGGCACTGACTGCACTTATTACACTAAAAATGATTATTTAGTACTTCTTACTAAGTGCACACTGGTGGTGGTAGAGGAGACCCCCACATGATTGTAAAGCGCTTTGGGTGTACAGCAATACACAATAAAGCGCTATATTAATGCATCATTCATACTCAAATGTGCTGTTTTGGGACACCTTGAATGTGACCCTGGAGCACAAAACCAGTCAAGATTTTGACATTGAGATGTATGCGTATGGTTTGTTATGATCAGACAATATTTGAAAATATGGAATATGAGGGTAATATTGAGAAAATCAGCTTTAAAGTTGTTTTTAGCAATGCATATTACTATCAATAATTAAGTTTTGATATATTTACGGTAGGAAATATCTACATGTAACATGATTTTAGCATAAATGTATAATTTTGAGCCATACAATGTATTGTTGGTTATTGATACAAATATAGCGGTGCTGCTTATGACTGCTCCAGAGACACATATAACGTTATAAGCTATTTTATCATACTGTACATTAGAAACCATCTTTAATACTAGTACACTACACAAACACTCATGCATTGCACACAAACACACCAGTCCCTCATTAAACCAGTAACGTTAAATAACCAGTTAACACTCAAATAACGCGTTCAAATCAATTCAAATGTATATAAATGCTGATTGGAACACAGTCATGGAAAGAATCGATTATCAAAACACGATGAATCATACTTTAATCGCTAGTTTAGTGCTTTATTTACACTCTTTCCGCCATTTCGCGGGTTTCTCGCATTTCTGTCAGAGCGACGCTTTAACACGAACGTCTTTAATCGATCACATCGGCGTTTAAAACCCATCAAACCGCATCACAGTGATCAACAACGTGCTTAGACATTCAAATGCGACATTACACTGAATTATTAGTGATTAATTACGCGGATGATGCTGGATTTATAAACCATAAACGAGAGGAGGATACTCACTGTGTACGGAGACTGAGGGAAAGGAAGAGCGGTGGATTGTGGGCCACATACAAGGCGGAATACACATTCGCATCCGGGTCCTTCAATCAGCATACCGTTTTGCGTTCCTATTGTTTTTTGTTTTTTCATAACGCATGCAGAAAATAATTTTACGTTTGTACTTCAAATGTATTTATTTATTTTTCTGTAAACGCAGTATGTGGTTTTAGAAGTTCGGTTTTTGAACTACATCTCCCACAATTCTATTCCCCGCACCGGAAGTGCTCGCTCACACAGACAGCATCAACGGCTGCGAGTGGAAGCGAAGAATTACATTAACACCGACAAACAGAAAAATAATTAATTTATTGAAATATTCATCGGTTTTATCAGCGCTGGAGCGTCTGAATATTCATGAGCCGGCGGGACAGTTTAAATGAACTCCACTCAGGTAACGTTAACAGTAAATGTTATTGTGTCTCAAAACACACCGAGTTCACTACATAGACAGCATTAAGGTGTGTTTATACTCGCTATAGATGCTGTTTATTGAAGTGTATATATATGGGTTATATGTGTGGATCACATTATTGCAGGTATAGAGTGATATTTAGATCATTTACTGTCAGTATATGTTATAAACATCTCGTTTACAGTACAAGCATCAGAATCTCATCATAGAGAAATCAGCTTATGGTTAAAATCATATTTGTGTCCCATAAGCAGCACAGGTATATTTGTAGTAATTTCCAACAATACACTGCATGGCTCAAAATGATAAATGATGTCCCAATGAAGATATTCCCTACCGTAAATATATCAAAACTTAATTTTAACTTATAGTAATTGTATGATTATTAACATATGCATAGCTTAGAGTTAATTTGACTATGTTTAAAGGTGATTTCTCAGTGTTTTGATTAGTTTGCACGCTCATGTAATCATGACTGGTTTTGTGCTCCAGGGTCACGTGTCAGATAGTCTCTCTCGGACCGCCGCACCATGACTCTGGCTCCTAAAGAGCTGTCCAATCTGCTGGGCATCATGTCGGACGACGCCTGCAGCAACAGCTTCGAGCAGCTGTCCACGGCCTTCCACCACTGCTTCGGTAAAGCCGAGCACTTCCGCGTGGGTTCGGTTCTGGTGATGCTGCTGCAGCAGCCGGACCTGCTGCCCAGTGCTCCTCAGCGGCTGACCGCGCTCTATCTGCTGTGGGAGATGTACCGCACCGAGCCGCTGGCCGCTAACCCCTTCGCCGCGGTGTTTGCGCATCTGCTGAACCCGTCGACCGCCGGAGAGGAGCAGGAGAAGACGCTGTCTGGTAAAACATTATTCTGATCCATGCGGTAGTCGTAGTTAAATCTCTAGAGAAACTCACTCGCTGAATAAACAGAAGATTGAACTCTTAACCCCGAAGATTATAACATGCTGAAACCATCGTTGTGTCCATTTACTAGAGATGCACCAAATATATACACCGCGCCACAGTGTCCAGGTTACACGCACAAATTAACGTACACACACACACACACACACACACACAGAGAGAGAGACACTCACTCACTCACACACACACACACACACACACACACACACACACACACACACAGAGGGAGAGACACTCTCACACACACACACACACACACACACACACACACACACACACAGAGAGACACTCTCACACACACACACACACACACACACACACACACAGAGAGAGAGAGACACTCTCACTCACACACACACACACACACACACAGAGAGAGAGACACTCTCACTCACTCACACACACACACACACACACACACACACACACACACACAGAGAGAGAGACACTCTCACTCACTCACACACACACACACACACACACACACACACACACACACACACACACACACACACACACACACAGAGAGACACTCTCACTCACTCACACACACACACACACACACACACACACACACACAGAGAGAGAGAGACTCTCACTCACTCACTCACACACACACACACACACACACAGAGAGACAGACACTCTCACTCACACACAGACAGAGAGAGACACTCTCACTCACTCCCTCACACACACACACACACACACACACACACACAGAGAGAGAGAGACACTCTCACTCACACACACACACACACACACACACACAGAGAGACACTCTCACTCACACACACACACACACACACACACACACACTCTCTCTCTCACACACACACACACACTCTCTCTCTCTCTCTCTCTCTCTCTCTCTCTCTCTCTCTCTCTCTCACACACACACACAGACACACACACACACACACATGGTTAGGATCAAAGCTGGAAGTTAAGTTGCACAATGTTTAGGTTTTATTATTATTTTGTAATACTATTATTTTGATGTATGTCTTAGTTTTAGGTTGTACTATGTTCACCTTATTTGTATTTGCATTTTTTATGTAATATGGCAATTAAATGCACTAAATGGTTTATTTTTCAGTTATTTCCGAGTTCAGCAAGCGTGTGCTTCAGAATGAATACTATCACGAGCTGTCTATAACGTGCACTAGTTGGGTTCCGGCGCGCTGTAATGAGACACATGCTTGCGTTCGTCCAGGTTTTCTCCCCCCCATCACGCTGCCGGAGAAGTTCTTTCTGTCTCAGCTGATGCTGGCTCCGCCGCGAGAGCTCTTCAAGAAGACGCCGAGACAAGTGTCCAGCATGGACGTGAGCGCCACGCCGCAGACCATAGACATCAGCGGACTGCAGCTAGCGCTAGCGGGTACACACACTCGCCTGTTTACATGCACTCACACAACTGATCAAAGCATTGACAACCTTCTAATACACGTGTGGAGAAACAGATCGGATACAGCACTAGGAGTAATGATAATATAGTGTGCAGATGAAAGTGTGTGTGTGTCTGTGTGAGTGTCTGTGTGTGTATGTGTGTGTGTGTGTGTGTGTGTGCGTGCGTGTGTGTGTGTGTGTGTGTGTGTGTGTGTGTGTGTGTGTGTGTGTGTGTGTGTGTGTGTGTGTATGTGTGTGTGTGCGTTGTGTGTATGTATGTCTGTGTATGTGTTCACACAGCAAATGCTAAAACCTTTACCAAATTTCATACCTTATTAAAAAAGTAAAAATGTCTGTATGTATTGTGTCAATAGCTATTATTGAAAATCTATTTGAATATATGTCCAATTATTGTATTTTTTCATTGCGTATATCTTATACTTAATCTTAACTTTTTGCGTTTTTTTTTTTTTTTTAAGTCTCTTCTGCTCAGCAATGCTGCATTTATTATGTGAGAAATATGCGTGTGTTGTGAGAGAATGTGCGGTGATTGTCACATGATCTGTCTGTCTGTATGCTGTGAAGAAACATTATTATGTGTGTGTGTGTGTGTGTGTGTGTGTGTGTGTGTGTGTGTGTGTGTGTGTGTGTGTGTGTTGCTCTTCTGCTGTGGTGTGTTCTGTGCGTGTGTGCTGTGGTTCTGTGTGTCTGTTCTGACTGCTGCGGTTCTGTGGTTCTGCTGTGGTTCTGAGGTTCTGCTGCGGTTCTGTGGTTCTGCTGTGGTTCTGTTGTGTTGTGTTATATAAAGAGCTGAGTGAGATGTATGTGCTGTGAGCTTCACTGATGGTTTGTGTGTTTCCTTCAGAGCGTCAGTCGGAGCTGCCCACTCAGAGCAAGGCCAGCTTTCCCAGCATGCTCAGCGACCCCGACCCAGACTCCTCCAACTCGGGCTTCGACAGCTCCGTGGCCAATCAGCTCACAGAGTCTCTGGTGACCGGGCCGCGGCCGCCTCTGGAGAGTGAGTGTGTTCCTGATGATGGAGAGGAACAACTATGTCCTGATAGTTTACTATCATGTGTTCTTAACGAGTGCTGGCGGTTCAAGGGTTAACTGGTGTGTTCCCTTCTGTCAGGCCACTTCCGGCCCGAGTTCATCCGGCCCGCGCCACCGCTGCTGGTGTGTGAGGACGAGCTGTCGTGGCTGAACCCGTGTGGACCGGATCACCGGATACAGTGGGACCGATCCATGTGTGTGCGCAGCGGTGCAGGACTGGAGATCAAGCGCATCATGGCCAAAGCCTTCAAGAGTCCTCTCTCAGCAGCACAGCAGACGCAGGTCAGACGCCTAGCAACCGCACAGCAACACCTTAGCAACCATTGATCACAGTTTAACACATATTCACATATTTTACATTTTAATAATAATATTTCACTGTTTTAACTTTAATTTTGATCAAATAATAACTGCAAAAACATGTCTGTAACTTTTAAAGGGTAGTGTGCATGTTCCACATCGCTGTAATACATGAAATGCAGTGCAACGATGTATTAATATAACGCTATTAACGAGCGGTCGGTTCTCTCGTCAGCTGCTCGGGGAACTGGACAAGGACCCGAAGCTGGTTTACCACACCGGCCTGACTCCCGCCAAGCTACCGGACCTGGTTGAGAACAACCCCCTGGTGGCCATCGAGATGCTGCTGAAGCTGATGTCGTCCAGCCAGATCACCGAGTATTTCTCTGTCCTGGTCAACATGGACATGTCCCTGCACTCCATGGAGGTGGTCAACAGGTGCTCCGTCCACTCGTCCGTGATTACCAAACAATACAGGCAGAACAACAAAAGTCTAAACTAGCCTCGTATCATATACACACAGAACTATTCACGGCAAACCGTCAAAATAAAAGTCTAAACTAGTCTCGTATCATATACACACAGAACTATTCACGGCAACCCGTCAAAATAAAAGTCTAAACTAGCCTCGTATCATATACACACAGAACTATTCACGGCAACCCGTCAAAATAAAAGTCTAAACTAGTCTCGTATCATATACACACAGAACTATTCACGGCAAACCGTCAAAATAAAAGTCTAAACTAGTGTCATATCATATACACACAGAACTATTCACGGCAACCCGTCAAAATAAAAGTCTAAACTAGTCTCGTATCATATACACACAGAACTATTCACGGCAACCCGTCAAAATAAAAGACTAAACTAGCCTCGTATCATAT
The DNA here is from genome assembly GCA_027564155.1 of Gymnocypris eckloni scoliostomus. Taxonomy (NCBI): domain Eukaryota; kingdom Metazoa; phylum Chordata; class Actinopteri; order Cypriniformes; family Cyprinidae; genus Gymnocypris; species Gymnocypris eckloni. The sequence goes on along the minus strand of CM050425.1, from coordinate 18,780,714 downwards.
AAACACAGAACTATTCACGGCAAACCGTCAAAATAAAAGTCTAAACTAGCCTCGTATCATATACACACAGAACTATTCACGGCAACCCATCAAAATAAAAGTCTAAACTAGTCTCGTATCATATACACAGAACTATTCACAGCAACCCGTCAAAATAAAAGTCTAAACTAGCCTCATCATATACACACAGAACTATTCATGGCAACCCGTCAAAATAAAAGTCTAAACTAGTCTCGTATCATATACACACAGAACTATTCACGGCAACCCGTCAAAATAAAAGTCTAAACTAGCCTCGTATCATATACACACAGAACTATTCACGGCAACCCGTCAAAATAAAAGTCTAAACTAGCCTCGTATCATATACACACAGAACTATTCACAGCAACCCGTCAAAATAAAAGTCTAAACTAGACTCGTATCATATACACACAGAACTATTCACGGCCACCCGTCAAAATAAAAGTCTAAACTAGCCTCGTATCATATACACACAGAACTATTCATGGCAACCCGTCAAAATAAAAGTCTAAACTAGACTCATATCATCTACACACAGAACTATTCACGGCAAACCGTCAAAATAAAAGTCTAAACTAGCCTCGTATCATCTACACACAGAACTATTCACGGCAACCCGTCAAAATAAAAGTCTAAACTAGCCTCGTATCATCTACACACAGAACTATTCACGGCAACCCTTCAAAATAAAAGTCTAAACTAGCCTCGTATCATATACACACAGAACTATTCCAAAAATGTAAACGTTTAATATTCATTAATTAAAATATAAATTAAATCAATGTTTTTTGCCTTCATCTGATAACCAGTAAAATTTAAAGACACAACATTTCTGAGGGGGGTGGGGGGGCATTTCATAAGGCTACTGTAAGAATACATTTAAAAAAATTGTATGCATTAAAATAATTAGACGAGCTAAAACACAGAATTTGGTAACAATAAAACATAAGGTGAGAAAAAAACATAACATTTCATACGGCCCAAAAAATTTTAATACGTGAATATTGCATTGTATAAGTTTCATGATTTTAATTAACTAGACATGTTTTTGATTAATACAATTTAATTTGACCGTTGAAAAGGAGTTCAGAAAAATTAAAACGGAACAGAATTTGGGAACAAATAAAACATATTTCATAAAAGCCTACATGTGTGAATGTGTTTGTTGTTTAACCCGTAGATTAACGACAGCAGTGGATCTTCCTCCGGAGTTCATCCATCTCTACATCTCTAACTGCATCTCCACATGTGAGCAGATCAAAGACAAGTACATGCAGGTAAACACCCCCCACACGGACCATGATGCACCTGTGTGAGCCACAGCACCAGTGCGTTCAGGACACACGATCTTCAGGAAAGCATGATTAATGAACAGGGTTATGGAATTGAATAGTCGTGTCTAGGTCTGAATCTGTATGGAGAGATATTAATACATTTTAATTATGCAAAAAATGGGATTTGCAAAAAAAAGGCATAATATTACATTATTTTATGTATCTGATTTTTTTTTTTTTTCAAAACTTAAAATATGAATTTAAAACGTATGCAGTCAGTCTCGACCCGTCTGATTGGGTGTTAATTGATTAATTGATTTTTTTGGTTATGACAAAAATCATTAGGATATTAAGATCATGTTCCATGAAGATATTTGTACCGTAAATATATCAAAACTTAATTTTTGCATTGCTAAGAATTCATTTGAACAACTTTAAAGGAGATTTTCTTTACCCTCTTTGTTGATTTTCTGAGGGTGGTTTTTGCACCCTCAGATTCCTGATTTTCAAATATTGTCCAAAGCATACATCAATGTAAATTAATATTTTTGACATTTATAACTGGTTTTGTGCACATGGACTTTAAACCCATCGATCAGAGGCTCTGTCGGCTCCACTGGGGAGTCTGTGAAAGTGTGTAATCGTGATGTAAAGTGTGTCTGTTGTGTCTCCTGAAGAACCGTCTGGTGCGTCTGGTGTGCGTCTTCCTCCAGTCCCTCATCAGGAATAAGATCATTAACGTCCAGGATCTGTTCATCGAGGTGCAGGCCTTCTGCATCGAGTTCAGTCGAATCCGTGAAGCCGCCGGTCTCTTCCGTCTCCTCAAGACTCTGGATAACGGAGAGATGCCGGCCGAGAGCAAGACGGCCAAATGAACTCCAGGACTAAAGCTGAGTCTCTCTATCAAAGCACACGAGTTTAGCCAGACTCGACGCACGGCGTGCAAACTTCATCTGATTTCTGTTCGGACATGTGCAACGTGCACCGCAGTTATGACCTGTTTTGACCCCAAATGCCATATTATTTGTCCATTAAAGTAAAGGTTACTTACACGTTCTCCGACGACGTGCTTCAGTTTGTGTGTCTGGAAAACTGCTTCAGGAAAGTGCATTTACTCGGCTCCGTTTTACAGAAAGTCTGTGTTAATGCATGCAATTTTCTTTTTACACCGTTAAATTTACAGTAAAAACGGCAGCTGTGGTTAACCGTTAAAAAATACGTTTGCAACGTTTTACGGTTTTAAAGCAGGAGGTGATGAGAAAGTCACATGATGAACCAAAGCCCATCACAAGCAGCTTTTAAATATTAACACATATATATATATATATAGATGCGTTCACACAAACACTAATCACCAATCATCATGTTGACTCATGAATCTTAACGCGATAACATTAATTTAACAACATTAGATGTAATGTACGATCCTAATGCAGTGGCGGATCTAGGGGTGGGGCCAGAGGGGCACTGGCCCCAGCTGAAATCTGATTGGCCCCTGAAGTGCCCCTGTCCTGTCACTCATCGGTGATTTACGTTAGCGTTAAGTCGTTTGAAATTCAACCTATGCAGCGCAAGCTTTACATGTAAATATGAAGGTACATGTGTATAGCCCTGACTGATTTAAAATTTTAATTTTGGGCACCCCTTGAAATAGGTCGCGTCATTGACATTAACAGATGCGTTACAAAACACCGCTCATTCAAGGACGTGCATTTATTGGCGCAAGAGCATAATGTACAAAACTGCGCTAAATAACTTAATGCTGTTGAACCTACTTTACAAAGCAAACTTGCTAAAATAAAAGCGCGGTTTCTCGGGTGGAAGTTGCGTCACACTATAGCAACATTAGGTTCCAAGCGTTTCTTTCAGAATCATCACTGACATGTAGAAAACTGTAGCATTTTGTTTAAAATGAAAGTGAGATAAAGATCCTCACGTCACACAGAAATGGTGTGCTACAACTGTTTGGCTGAAAATAGTGGAATAGTGTGGAAAGTGCATACAATTCTAATGTAGTCTGCGTGGAAGCATATGTTATCACAGTATGAAAATAATGAAATTTTTGCCTCATTAATAAGAAGCCTCATCAGATTGCATAAGTTGTTTCAAACACTCAGTGACATTTTAAAATTAGTTTTTAGTAAAAACTGTAATAAGAGTCTTGTGTTGATGACTAAACATGTTAGCCCTTATGCAAATAGGAACAATTATATTTATGAATACTTCAGGAAAGATAATCGACTTAAGACCATAAGAATGTTTTATTTATTTATTTTGTTTGTTTTTAAAGAAAGACAATTGATAACAATTTTAGAGATGAAAGAAGTTTGACCAAAGAAATGTGGGATCAAACAGTGTAAGCAGAAAGTTTTCAATAAACAAATCTTTTGTTTAAAAGACATTAGCATCATGATTAAAGACGTCTAAAAGCCTCCTATCCGGGAGAAGTGTGAATGTGCGCATGGAGACAAAGCAGTTTGGGCAGCACAAGACAATAAACTGCATGGATGCTTGGATAATGTGAGTAACTATTAGTTAGCATTGTAGAGTCAACTCTAAACAAAATCCCATGGCATGCTCTAAAAAATATTTCATGAAACTTAAGAATTATAGAGTTATCCTCAGATTTGAAACAGGTAAGGTTGAACAATAGTTAACAACACAGAACAAAGCATTTTATTTTAATTTACTATGTAAATGTTTATATTTTTTATTTATTTGTAATATTAAAATAAAAGTATGTAGCATCATTAAGAACTAACATGATCTAATACTGAACAATATATTTATCATTTAAATGAAGATGAGATTTATTTATAATGTTTGGGCACAAATAAATCGATTTTGTCAGATCTATGAATACAAAAATATTTTCACATTGTCTCATTTTATTTGCATTATCGTATTTTAATGAGTATGTTAAGGCTTAATTATTTGTAATTCATGTAAAAATAAAAATAAAAATCAGAGCTCATGGTCTACCGTAGGTGCCCCCCCAGGCAAAAATGTGAAACTCCGTCTATGCATGTTACATGTCCAAATAATAATGTATATAGCCTTGTATAGCGTGTCAGTAAGTAATTGCCGAATAACTAGATGGATTCATCCTCCTGAGCAAAGACCGGTGAATTTTCAGCAGAGGTCACAAAAAAATAGTTTTTTTTTGTTTTACAAAAAGATGTGTACAGTTT
>CM050425.1:18768725-18771225 GCA_027564155.1 Gymnocypris eckloni scoliostomus | reverse complement strand
GAGCGTCAGCTTCCGATTGCCTTCGTTCAGATCCTGACCAGCGATTCCCACCAGAGAGAACTTGGCCTCCTTCTTCCCCAGCTCCACCGCGTAGTTACAGTTCTCCAGACACTGTGTGTGTGTGTGTGTGTGTGTGTGTGTGTGTGTGTGTGTGTGTGTGTGAGAGAGAGTGTGTGTGTGTGTGTGTGTGTGTGTGTGTGTGTGTGTGTGAGTGTGGAGTGTGTGTGTGTGTGAGTGTGTGTGTGTGTGTGTGTGTGTGTGTGTGTGTGTGTGTGTGTGTGAGTGAGAGAGTGTGTGTGTGTGTGTGAGAGAGAGTGTGTGTGTGTGTGTGTGTGTGTGTGTGTGTGTGTGTGTGTGTGTGTGTGTGTGTGTGTGTGTGTGTGTGTGTGTGTTTCAGTTCCTGTCTGTTATTTTTATTATGGTTTATATACTATTATCATTTTTATTGATATTTAGATTTAGCTTTTATTTTCAGGTTTCATTTTAATTATTGTGTTACATTTGTAAAGTACTTTGGTCATTTTCCCCAAAATATTACTATTTAGGTTTAATATATATTTTATATATATATTTTTTTTTTGTAATTTTAGTGCTTCACATTAAGCTAAATTAAAATAGTTTGTTAATATTTTGACAATAATTTCATCGTGCTTCTTTTTTTTTTCTTTTTTTTTTTTTACAAAATATTACTATTTATGTTTAATTTATTTTTAGTTCAGTTTTTCTTAAGTCAGTAATATTTATATTTTTTGTGTTTCAGCTTAAAACAAGCAATAAACATAAATTAGAGAAAAACATTTTGTGCATATAGATGAGTAAATTTTTTTTTTTTTTTTATGTCATAATGTTTGTATTTACTTTATTTGAGCTTTATTTCAAATAATAGAATGTTGGCGGCACATTGTTCTGAAAGGTAATTAACGATGATTTTGTTTTAGGTTGATACAAAAAGTTATGCCAAATAAAGGCTTTTGTTAAATAGCGAGCATAAAGAAGTGATGCAAATGAAAATGATAAAGAATAAATATAAAATAAAAATCAATTTTTAAATTATAAATGCAGAATTTACTAAATCGATCAAATATTTTATAGCAATAATGACTTTTTTAGTTAAATTGGTGTCCTGTCTAAGTGAAGGTGAAGGCAGAAGTGCTCTCTGGAAGTGTTTCATTGCCGATCCTCTCTGGTCCTGTATTCGTACCTTCTTCATGTTGCTGCCCAGTTTGGTATACGGTGGTTTGTTGACTTTGTCCCAGTCCACAGGAACCTTGATCTTCTCGTAGAGCTGGAAGATGACCATCGCATCGGCCAGATCCCTGCAGAGCACCGAGAACAAGTGAGCACTAGAGTCTTCGGCTGCGTTTCAAATCACCTCTCAAAGCTATGAACTATCCTTCTTCGGAAACGTCTTTAAAGTGCCTCTATTATGGGTTTTGGGATCAACAGGTTGATATGCATCATGCAAGGTCAAAAACAGTTTTAATGTCTTATAATATGTGTTTATTTTTATCTTACTTGCTCTCAAATGATACATTTTTCTAAACTCCTCCTCTGCGTGATGCTAACTCTGCTCTGATTGGTCGATTTTATTTAAAGCAGAGCGCAGTGTTACTTTGTGTACAGCGTTACCGTGGAAACAGAGCTACAAAAGTGACACCTAGTGGGCGGGGAATATGCTAATGTTACATGTTGACATTTAAAAACGACTCGTTTCAATGATTCAGAGTCGACTCGTTATTCGAGACGATATCTTTATACACGGAGCACTTCAGATTTAACACTTTACTTACACACGGCATTAATCCATAATAGAGGCACTTTAATAACGAGTGTTTTTCTGAAACATGATGTTAGTTGAACCGATTTTAGATGTTACAAGTATCAGCTGGTTCAGAAAACATTCAAAAGTAATGTTGCAAAATGATCAAATGGAATGTTTCTTTAGTTTTACATAAAAACATTGTTTAATCATTCATAAAACATTCATAAATAATGTTTTAGTTGCTGGGATACTAGTGCACTACTTAGCCTGTTTAATATGAATAAGTCAAACCGTATTCGTTATCCAGCGGTTAACGATTTAAACAGTGCTTTGCTGCTCGTTATAGGCTACTAAAAACAGAAATGCTTATTTAGCATTTGTGGATATTAAAAACAACTGATGTAAAGATCATAATCACTATATATAGACTAGAAATAGTAAGAATCGCAATGTTTTTGAACTAAAATGAACGTTTTCATGTAGCAGAAAGTCGTTAACACTTTACAATGTGTCATTTGTTAACATTAACTAACACGAACGATACATTTGTTACACTGTTTATTCTTCGTTAATGTTAGCTTATAAAAATACAGCTGTTCGTTGTGTATTCATGTTAGTTCACAGAGCATTAAACATAATAATGCATTAATAAATGCTGAAATTAACATTAATATAGCATTAATAAATGCTGTAGAAGTATTATTAATTCTTAGTTTACGATAACTAATGAACGTTATT
>CM050425.1:18753725-18763725 GCA_027564155.1 Gymnocypris eckloni scoliostomus | reverse complement strand
AAAATTGCTGAAAGGTTGCACATTTTTTTCTTAAAATGTTATTTTTTATGTAAAATATAACTTTAATTTTTTGTTATATTATTTAAAGACATTAAAATTTACTTAATTATAACTTAAGTTACCGTTTACGAAAAATGTTTCTTAAATCTTTGACTAACTTTATTTTCACCCAAAATATGATGTTTATTTTTCATATTCTAAGGACATTAAAATATCTGATTTTCATCATGATTCTAATACATTTTAAAGGTTACATTTTTCTTCTTATAGTGTTCTACAAACTTTAGTTTTTAATCCAAATATAAACTTTTTTCATATTTTAATAACATACCGTTTTATTAGAAAGTTATTTAAAGGTTACAAAAACATTTCTTACGATGTTCTACTAATTTTATTTTTAATATTCTAAGAACTTTAATATATTCTTGTCATGATTAGAGTGTTATTTAAATGTTACAAAAACGTTCTTACAATCTTCATCAAGTACAAATAACATCGTACAGACGTTTAGAGAATGTTGATCATTATGATCACATGTATCACATATTATAAGAGCGTTCCATAAACGCTACTTGAAGAACACTTTGTCTCACCGGAGTACGAGTGCTGCGTTCCCGACTGCTCTGAGGTTCCTTTCACTGAATAGATGCCCTCCTTCTTATTGATGGCCTTACGGAAGGTCTTGGCCACTTCTGAGCTCTTCAGGTCGTGCACCACCTGAGACAGACGGGTTCTGCTTAAAGTTTCGGCTTAACACAAGAGCAGCCAGTGGAGTACAGTGACCTTTGACCTGACCTTGGCGAACTCGTCGAAGGTGATCTTCCCGTCCTGGTTGAGGTCCATGGTTCTGCTGAGCTCCTGGACGATCTCACGCATGCGAAATCCCGGCAGAGGCAGGTTCGCCACCTTGAAGAGTTCGGTCAGCTCATCGGTGCTGATGTGACCGTTACCGTCCACATCTGTGGGACGAGGTCAAAGGTCAGTGCCAACACATGCTCTGAATCACTCGTTTAACGAATCGCTCAAAAAAAGCTCAATCTCTCAAATCCATATGTGGATTGTGTTATGAAGTCATTGTGTTGTTGTTTAGCTTTTATTTATTCTTTTAATTTGAAGAGTTACATTTGATATTATTTCAGCATTATTTCAATGAGCAAAAAAACATTTTTAATAGTTTTTATGACGTTTTAGTGAAACTACTTTTTTTACGACTTTTTTATAAGCTTAACTTTAATAAACTTTATTATTTTGAGAATAAAGTTGAAATGTTTGGAGAATAAAGTTGAAATGTTTGGAGAATAAAGTCGAAATGTTTGGAGAATAAAGTCGAAATGTTTCGAGAATAAAGTCGAAATGTTTCGAGAATAAAGTCTAAATGTTTCGAGAATAAAGTTGAAATGTTTCGAGAATAAAGTTGAAATGTTTGAGAATAAAGTTGAAATGTTTCGAGAATAAAGTCTAAATGTTTCGAGAAAAAAGTCGAAATGTTTCGAGAATAAAGTGGAAATGTTTTGAGAATAAAGTCGAAATGTTTCGAGAATAAAGTCGAAATGTTTCGAGAATAAAGTCTAAATGTTTCGAGAATATGTTTCGAGAATAAAGTCGAAATGTTTCGAGAATAAAGTCTAAATGTTTCGAGAATAAAGTCTAAATGTTTCGAGAATAAAGTCGAGATGTTTCGAGAATAAAGTCGAAATGTTTCGAGAAAAAAGTCGAGATGTTTCGAGAAAAAAGTCGAAATGTTTTGAGAATAAAGTCTAAATGTTTCGAGAATAAAGTCTAAATGTTTCGAGAATAAAGTCTAAATGTTTCGAGAATAAAGTTGAAATGTTTGAGAATAAAGTTGAAATGTTTCGAGAAAAAAGTCGAGATGTTTCGAGAAAAAAGTCGAAATGTTTTGAGAATAAAGTCGAAATGTTTTGAGAATAAAGTCTAAATGTTTCGAGAATAAAGTCTAAATGTTTCGAGAATAAAGTTGAAATGTTTGAGAATAAAGTTGAAATGTTTCGAGAATAAAGTCGAAATGTTTCGAGAATAAAGTCGAAATGTTTTGAGAATAAAGTTGAAATGTTTCGAGAATAAAGTTGAAATGTTTCGAGAAAAAAGTCGAAATGTTTCGAGAAAAAAGTCGAAATGTTTTGAGAATAAAGTTGAAATGTTTCGAGAATAAAGTTGAAATGTTTCGAGAATAAAGTCGAAATGTTTCGAGAATAAAGTCGAAATGTTTTGAGAATAAAGTTGAAATGTTTCGAGAATAAAGTTGAAATGTTTCGAGAAAAAAGTCGAAATGTTTCGAGAAAAAAGTCGAAATGTTTCGAGAAAAAAGTTGAACTTTATCAACTTTACCCTCCCCCACTGTGATTGGTTAGCTGACTAAAGATGTTCAAGTTTTAACATTCTTCAACTCTCGGCGCCGAGAGAAATAAACGCCCGAGTGCTCAGCATGAAAAAGATGCTCCCATTTAAAACAATTGTAAAAATTATCTGGCGTCAGGGAAAAAACCCTGCTTTGACGGACATGCGGCCTAATTTATATTTAACTCAGAGATTCCTCTGCGTACCAGGCTTTGAGAACCACTGGTTTAGAGGAATCAGAGTTATTCATGAATCCGCTCAGTCTGCTTCTTCTGGTTGTGTTTCACAAGTTCACTCACCCACTTTACTGAAAGCCTCTCTCAGATCCTCCATCTCCTCCACTGGGATGTGTGATGTGTCTGCCATCTTCTCCTGTCTCGATCAATCACCTGTCGATCAGAGAGACGGTGTGTGTGTGTGTTGAGTGACTCTGAACACTGTTTATTGTGTGTGTGTTTGCAGCACAAACAATGCGATGTGAAGATGAACACATCCAGAGCTTGAGCAACAGCTTGGCGCAGGAAACACTGCTGGTCTTTGAGTAACAGCAGTCTGTGGTTTCAGGAGGAGAATCTAAAACTGCATAGGACACGCTTGAGAATGACCAAATCTTACTGTAACGGAGAGCAATGTTACTGTACTCTACAGCAGTTATGACCAATGTAAAAAAACAGTGAATGATACAGATTACAGGAAACCTTTTGAAGTTATAAACAAACTAGTAACGTTAATTCATCTCTTCAATTATGTTCTCAGAATGTTATTCATACACTGTTCATGAAATGTTTATTTCTGAAACGTTTTATTTGGACGTTTATCTAACGTTTATTAAGTACTTGTTTTCAAAAGTAACATTTCCATGATGTTTGCAAAATTATACAATGTAACTTTTAAAGTTACTTAGTTACTTTTTTTGCTTAAAGTTTTTAAAACCTTTTGAGTATTCAGAGAACATTCGGAACAAAAACACTTAATCAAAACATTCTTAGAACTAATTTCCGTTAGTTGGTGAGTTATGTGGTCTTTAATAACTTTCTCAAAATGTTAACACAGAAACATCAATTATAAATCGTTCATAGAACTCTTATTTATTTAAACATAGTACTACTTTTGAATGTTCTCTGAAAGTTCTGAAACGTTTGTCTAATATTTCTTACATGTTTCAGAACTTTCAGAGAACATTCAAAAGTAACGTTCACGTGATGTTTGCAAAAATAATACAATGTAACTTTCGCTTAAACAATCAAACAAAAACGTTTTTAGCATTTGGAGAACATTCAAAAGTAACGTTCACAGAATTTTCAAATGGAATGTGTACTTAACATTCGTACAACCAAGACATTTAAAAAAAACATTTTAAGTTTAAGGTTACATCTCCAGAAAACGAACAAAACTATAAATCTGTTTTTCACAAGAGCTCATTTGTGTTTTGTTCCTGTAAATCCCATCAGATATCAATACATTTAACATGCAAATGCTGCTCTTTAAAGCGCTGTCTGTTCACAGCAGTCAGATGCTCGTTTGCATCTTTTATGGCAAAGATAAGCACTTTTATTTTATCAGCACAGACGTTGCACTGAAAACTCCTTTCTCTGTCTTTAAACGCTTGAGCAACAGAACAAATGCTGCTTATTTCAGTAGCGTTTCATAATGTGTTTGCCATGTGCATCACATGCTCCGATCTTCCTCTTTCAGACGTGTTTGTTTCCACGCTGCCTGACGACGGCCTGGAAACTGATATGATATCATCAACACTGCACATCATACACTCAGTGAAGGTGTGAACAAAACATTAAGGCTCAGAGATGAGAAAGAGTGCAGATGCTGGAGATAGAGCTGCAGCTTTAGTTCAGAATTCATGCAGAAGAACCACAGTTTCCTGTTTCACTTTAACAGTCTGCCTTCAAAACAATGCTCAAAATACACTGAATAATGCTGAACATACACTGAATAATGCTCAACATACACTGAATAATGCTCAAAATACACTGAATAATGCTCAAAATACACTGAATAATGCCGAACATACACTGAATAATGCTCAAAATACACTGAATAATATTTCAAAATACACTGAATAATGCTCAAAATACACTGAATAATGCTCAAAATACACTGAATAATGCCGAACATACACTGAATAATGCTCAAAATACACTGAATAATGCTCAAAATACACCAAACAATGCTCAAAATACACCAAACAATGCTCAACATACACTGAATAATGCTCAAAATACACTGAATAATGCTCAAAATACACCAAACAATGCTCAAAATACACCAAACAATGCTCAACATACACTGAATAATGCTCAAAATACACTGAATAATGCTCAAAATACACCAAACAATGCTCAAAATACACCAAACAATGCCGAACATACACTGAATAATGCTCAAAATACACCAAACAATGCTCAACATACACTGAATAATATTTCAAAATACACTGAATAATGCTCAAAATACACTGAATAATGCTGAACATACACTAAATAATATTTCACAATACACTGAATAATGCTCAAAATACACTGAATAATGCTTAAAATACACCAAATAATGCTCAAAATACACTAAATAATATTTCACAATACACTGAATAATGCTCAAAATACACTGAATAATGCTGAACATACACTGAATAATGCTCAAAATACACTAAATAATATTTAACAATACACTGAATAATGCTCAAAATACACTGAATAATGCTGAACATACACTGAATAATGCTTAAAATACACCAAATAATGCTCAAAATACACTGAATAATGCTGAACATACACTGAATAATGCTCAAAATACACTGAATAATGCTCAAAATACACTGAATAATGCTCAAAATACACTAAATAATATTTAACAATACACTGAATAATGCTCAAAATACACTGAATAATGCTGAACATACACTGAATAATGCTCAAAATACACTAAATAATATTTAACAATACACTGAATAATGCTCAAAATACACTGAATAATGCTGAACATACACTGAATAATGCTCAAAATACACTGAATAATGCTGAACATACACTGAATAATGCTCAAAATACACTGAATAATGCTCAAAATACACTGAATAATGCTCAACATACACTGAATAATGCTCAAAATACACTGAATAATGCTCAAAATACACAGAATAATGCTGAACATACACTGAATAATGCTCAAAATACACTGAATAATGCTCAAAATACACAGAATAATGCTCAAAATACACAGAATAATGCTGAACATACACTGAATAATGCTCAAAATACACTGAATAATGCTGAACATACACTGAATAATGCTCAAAATACACTGAATAATGCTCAAAATACAGGAAATAATGCTCAAAATACACTAAATAAAATTTCAAAATACACTGAATAATGCTCAAAATACACCAAATAATGTTCGAAATACTCCAAATATTATTCAAAATACACAAAATAATGGTCAAAATGAACCAAATAATATTCTAAAAAATAATATTAAAATACATAAATAATAATGCTCAAAATACACTAAATAATATAAAATACACTAAATAATATTCAAAATACACTAAATAATATTCAAAATACACTAAATAATATTCAAAATATACTAAAAATATTCAAAAATATTAAATAATATTAAAATACACTAAATAATATTAAAATATACTAAATAATATAAAATATACTCTAAATAATATTCAAAATACACTAAATAATATTCAAAATACACTAAATAATATTCAAAATATACTAAATAATATTCAAAATATACTAAATAATATTCAAAATACACTAAATAATATTAAAAATACACTAAATAATATAACTATATATTTTAAAATGTTTTTCTTCAAATTTCACATTCAGTTCAAAGTGTCTAAATAATTTCCGTAATTATTAAATAATATTGCATCAGCATCTTTAGTTCAGTGCAATGTGTAATAGAAAAGCTAATGATTAAATCAAGTATTTTTACTTTCAGGTGTTTGTCCTCGACTGTAGATCTCACTAATATCGTCTAAACCTAATGTCAAAATATCAAATAATATGAGAAATACACCTGATAATATTCAAGAACCCACACTGCTGTGTTTGATGGTCCGAAAATGGGTTCGGTCTAAATAATATTCAAAATACGCTAAATATTAAATCTGGAGTGCGTTCAAAAATATTCAAATGTAAAAATAAGGAAGTGACTACAGCTAAACAGGAACACACACGCTGCATGTCTTTCAAAATAATTAATATTCAAATACTAAATAATATTCAAAATACGTCTAAATAATATTCTGAGATTAAATAATAGTTCAAAATATACTAAATAATATTTTAAAATATACTAAATAATATTCAAACCTAAATAATATTCAAAATGCTCTAAATAATATTCAAATACTCTAAATAATATTCAAAATGAAACAAACACATTCAAAATACTCTAAACAATATTCAAAATAGTTCATAATAATATTAAAATATACTAAATAATATTCTAAAATACTCCATTAATATTCAAATATCTAAAATAATATGTCTAAATAATAATTTTCATTAAATACTCTAAATAATATAAAAAATACTCTAAACAATATTTAAAATACTCTAAACAATATTCAAAATATACTTAATAATATTCGAACTACACAAAAAATATAAAAACATATTCTAAATAATATTCTAAATACACAAAAAATGTTGGTTTAGAAACTCTTCTCAGAAATAACTCCTAGGAAAAACTGAACTAGTATTTTCTTGTAAAACGTATCGTTTAATTTAATATTTATTTACTCGTTTTCTACAGTGATGCTAATAAAGATTATTAGGTTTTTTATATATTTTTTAAACGCTTTCCCAGTTTTTCTTCACAATTTCACATTCAGTTCAAAGTGTTTTCTACCGTTTGCGTGTAATTATTAGACTTGCCTTTGCATCAGCATCTTTAGTTCAGTGTAATGCGTGTGTAATAGAAAAGCTGAATGATTAAATCAAGTATTTTTACTTTCAGGTGTTTGTCCTCGACTGTAGATCTCATTAACACTCGTCTAAACCTGAGAAGTCAAGAATCGAACGGACGGCATGAGAAGCACAGCGCACCTGATCAAGAACCCAGCGCTTCTGCTGTGTTTGATGGTCCGAGATGGGTTCGGTCGGTTCTCTTACCTGCAGACGGACGCTGGGCTTCAGGCTGCTTCTGGGTCTGGACGCGTGCGTTCACAAGAGACTATTCAAATGTGAGAGGAAGGAAGTGACTTACAGCTCGAAACAGGAACACACACGCTGCATGTCTTTATAAGGTAAAGCGCTCACACACACACATGATGGACGTCTGACACGCTTCTGAGATTAGACATCCAGTCAAGAACCTAATGTCATCCTTTAAAGAGTCGTCTTGGTCCAAACCTGATCTCAGTTTCTTCATCAGATGCTCTGAAGTGAATGGGTGCCGTCAGAATAAAAACATCTCCTGGAGCTGAAAGAAACACAGCAAGGTGTTTTTAACTCAAATACACTGAGTTCATAATAACTCTGGTCTGAATCAGGAGAGAAATCTGCACAGCTCTAAACTGATGTGACGGCACCCATTCATCCATGCAGTGCCAACAAAAATATGTCCAAAGAATAATTTTCATTAAATTATACAAACATTAATATTCTCTGAACACTCAAAAACGCCACTTTTTATTTAACGTGACATATTTGATCGACATAAAAGCTATATTAATTATTAATATGACCATTTTTAACAATTTTATTCAAACATTGTTGTTACACAAACAAAATAGTTATGATTACATAACAGCTTAAGTCATAATAACAGTGGGGAAAATATACAATAATTCTATAAAAACGTTATTTATTAATATTCTCTAAACACTCAATTAATTTTTGCAATATTTCAGAACAGTTTTTGTGGTTATTATGCAAGAGCATTTAATTTGATCATTATGGGAACGAATACTTCAGGAAAAATTGTTACATGAACAATATAAATGTTTTTGAACTTTATGGTAACTCTGAACATTATCTGTTCAACATTATTAGTTTAAACGAAGACACAAAGTGAGGTCAGGACATCTCAGCAGATGTTCATAACTCTACTCGAGTAGATGTAATACAGTATATGTTATTATATTTGAGTGTTTGTTCGTGTTATCACTAAACACGCTTCACTAATCAGCAGATTATTCAAACTCGAGTTATGAAGCGCGCAGGTGACGTCACACAGCAGACGCGTCCGGCTTTGATCTCGCCGCGCTTTGAGTTTGACCGCCGGTTGCTAGGGACTCGGCCGGTTGCTAGGGACTCGGATACACGGCGGATAAATCCGTGCATGGGAAGCGGATCATACACAGTGAGTGAAGTCGATCAGGTTCGTGTATTAACTGATTAATACCGCTTTATGACGATTATTGATTAAATGAACGAGATGTCGGTTTCGTGACACATTTGATATGTCGTACGTTAGTACTAGTACGGCTAGTACGTTAATGGTGTTTATTTTTCATAACTAATTAATTTAACACGTTAAACTGACAGCCCTAATTATTTATTATTTATTATGACCCTCATAAGCAGCACAGGTATATTTATAGCAACAGACAGCAATACATTGTATGAGTCAAAATTATAAAAAAATATTTATGACAAAAATCATTAGATATTAAGATCATGTTCCTTGAAGATATTTCCTACCGTAAATATATCATAACTTAATTTTTGATTATTAATATGCATTGTTGAGAACAACTTTAAAGATGATTTTCTCAATATTCAGATGTTTTCACACCCTCAGATTCCAGATTTTCTAATATTGTCCAAATCATACATCAATGGAAATATTATTATTCAGCTTTCAGATGATGCATAAATCTCAATTTCCTAAACTCCCCCCCCCGATTGGCTTTGTGCTCCAGGGTCACACATGGTCTCTGTGTTTCCAGCTCGTGATGAAGCGAGTGAGTCCGTCTGCCGTCCACAGACTCGCCGTGAGGATGATGATGATGATGGTGTCTCTTCCTCCCATGAGTCCCATCATCCTCAGCCGCGACCTCCTGACCTCTTTTGCCCCGATGACTTCCAGCAGGTGAGCGGCTCCGCAGACGAGCTGAGGAGGACGGTTCTGTCCCGCTGGAACTACAGGAAGTTGCTGCGTCTCTTCCTGTCAGAGCTGCACTGTGGAGGGCAGGATGCTGTAGCCAATCAGACGCTGAGCTGCGAGGGTTTGTCTCCGCCCACACGCAGGATTCCTCGCAGACAGATCATATGCGGTAATAATACATCAACATTCTACTGGATCATCATTAGCGTGACAGACGAGTGTGTTCTTCATCTCTGTGTGTGTGTGTGTGTGTGTCTGTGTGTCTGTGTGTGTGTCTATGTGTGTGTGTGTGTGTGTGTGTGTGTGTGTGTGTGTGTGTGTGTCTATGTGTGTGTGTGTGTGTGTCTATGTGTGTGTGTGTGTGTGTGTGTATGTGTGTGTGTGTGTGTGTGTGTCTATATGTGTGTCTATGTGTGTGTGTGTGTGTGTGTGTGTCTATGTGTGTGTGTGTGTGTGTGTGTGTGTGTGTGTGTGTGTGTGTGTGTGTGTGTGTGTGTGTGTGTGATGTGTGTGTGTGTGTGTGTGTGTGTCTCTGTGTGTGTGTGTG
>CM050425.1:18743725-18746225 GCA_027564155.1 Gymnocypris eckloni scoliostomus | reverse complement strand
CCTGCAACTCCAACTCTACAGCATGACTTCACCATTCAGTTAGGTTCATCAACAATTACCTCATCAGCTTCGGTCAGAAATCTTGGTGTAATCTTCGATGACCAGCTGACCTTCAAAGAGCACATTGCAAAGACTGCTCGATCTTGCAGGTTTGCACTACACAACATCAGAAAGATCAGGCCCTTTCTGACAGAGCATGTTGCACAACATCCCTCCAGAAGCCCGCCTACTTCCACTCACTATTACGAATCTACATCCCCTCCAGAAGCCCGCCTACTTCCACTCACTATTACGAATCTACATCCCCTCCAGAAGCCCGCCTACTTCCACTCACTATTACGATCTACATCCCTCCAGAAGCCCGCCTACTTCCACTCACTATTACGAATCTACATCCCTCCAGAAGCCCGCCTACTTCCACTCACTATTCAGAATCTACATCCCCTCCAGAAGCCCGCCTACTTCCACTCACTATTACGAATCTACATCCCTCCAGAAGCCCGCCTACTTCCACTCACTATTACGAATCTACATCCCTCCAGAAGCCCGCCTACTTCCACTCACTATTATGAATCTACACCCCTCCAGAAGCCCCACCTACTTCCACTCACTATTACGAATCTACATCCCTCCAGAAGCCCGCCTACTTCCACTCACTATTACGAATCTACACCCCTCCAGAAGCCCGCCTACTTCCACTTACTATTACGAATCTACACCCTCCAGAAGCCCCACCTACTTCCACTCACTATTACGAATCTACATCCCTCCAGAAGCCCGCCTACTTCCACTCACTATTACGAATCTACATCCCTCCAGAAGCCCGCTCTACATCCTCCAGAAGTCTGAGATCTGCCAGTGAGCGACGCCTCGTGGTACCATCACAGAGAGGCTCAAAATCACTCTCCAGAACATTCTCTTTCACCGTTCCTGACTGACTATACACAGTATATGCGCTTTTCGTGAGCTTTTCCTCAAAGTTTACATGCCTGTAATTCAAGAAGTGTTAAAGATATCTCAAAAGCCTTTTCTGTTCTGATTCTTAACAAACTTTTCTTTTGTCATTTGAATTTTTAAGGCCTTATATGGTTCACGCGCAGAGATATGAGCATCTCAATATGACTGCATGTGGTTAATTTCTTGTCAAAGGGTCCCAGACGGAAAATTTAGATTTTGATATTTAATTTTTTTCTGGTCAAATAAATACGTAAGTGAAGTAGAAAGCCAAAATATTACAAGTCATGAATGAATATTTACTAAGTAATCCACTATTTTGTAGAGGGGGGTCAAAATAATAATTTTCACCTGAGATTCGGAGCCAAATTACAGGAGGGTAAAAATGACTTCAGAATGATGGCAGCATCATAATGTTATTTTTACACAGAGATTGGTAACTCTATTAATAACAAGTGTTGACTTTAGCAATCTTTGTTGTATAATACGCCAATGGTGACAGTTCAAAAATAGGAAAAACGCACTTTTTAAGTGCTTTTCCCCAAAGTTTACATGCCTGTGACTCAAGAAGTGTTACATATATCTTAACATCCTTTGATATGTTGGTTATTTACAAACTTTTCTATTGGTATCCTAATATTTTCAGTAATATATGCTTTGGTTCTAGAGCTATAAGGATCTCAATGCAGTCCCAAAAATAATTTTCTTAAATTTGACCCATTTTCAGGGGTCAAAAACCAAATGTGGGTCATAGATGATACGTTTTTATTTTTAAAGAGGAAAGTCTGAAGAACAAATAAAGTTGAAACTAGAAATATATAATAAAAACCAGTGCATAGATTATGCCTCTCTCTGGCAAAGATGCCCTGAAACGGTCACATTAATTGAATCAGTATTTATTCAGAAGATTCTATTTTAGAATCAGTTTCAGGGATATTTTGAAGAAGGGACTTTGTTCATTTTAACAGCTTACCAAGAGTTCAAATACGCAGAATCATAACTACATTAGAAGCATTTGTTTCCAGAAGCTTTACTTTCACTAAATGATCTCTCTATCATTATATATGTGGATCATTTACATCTCATCTTACTGAGACACATTATTGAAGATATAGAGTCATATTTAGATCATTTACTGTCAGTATCTGTTATAAACATCTCATTTATTTACATTACAAGCATCAGAATCTCATCATAGAAATATCAGCATAATTTGAGTCTCTGAATAAAATTGAGTTCCCCTTCATATTCTCACTATATCAGACTATATGAGCCATTAAATCCTGATGGATCAAATATGATACTCAACATAAAATACATATGCACAGCTTTATTATACATTTGTTCCATTTCATAACATCAGGTTTGTGTGTGTGTTTATTCACCGGTCTGAGCGCGACTGATGCTGCTCTCCGTCATCACATCCATGTTCTCCAGAGCGTTCAGTAACGTCTCAGCTGCGTCTCGACGCCACTCGGCTCTCTTCTCTACTTCCTCCACTTCCTGTCTGACCTCTGACCCCTGTGGTTGGTTGCGTGGGTTTTCT
>CM050425.1:18718725-18736225 GCA_027564155.1 Gymnocypris eckloni scoliostomus | reverse complement strand
CTTTCTTAACGTTTTATAATCTGAAGAAACCGAAGAGGACAGTTTTGTGAAACAGACTGGTTCTTCAGATGTTAAAGGTTCTTTAACGGGTCATCGTGAAGCACCTTTGTTTTTAAGAGTGTAACGCACAAGTTTGTGATCTGGGAAGAGCTGAGGAACGTACGTTTTGTTGTTGTACGGTCGGTTCTCACAGATCTCTGGAGACAGATAGTACGGCGTCCCGACGCAGGTTCTGGCGAGTTCCATGGTGCTGCTCGACACAGAAGAGCGTCAGAACAAAGCTCAGACGATCAGATGAACACGATCACTCTCACCTGTTCAGCACCCTGGCGATGCCAAAGTCTCCCAGCTTGACCTTCAGGCCTCCCCGAGTGAGGAAGATGTTCTGGAGCACATGAATGAGACGGTTAGGGGTTAACGGCGCTTTAACACACGAGTATCTCGCCGTACCTGAGCTTTGATGTCTCGGTGTAGGATCTTTCTGTCGTGAATGTGCTTCAGTCCCAGACAGATCTGAACAAACCAATCCACAATCTGAAACACACGAATAATTACATCTGAGAAAAACACCGTCAGTCACCATTATATCCAAAACTACAGCACACACAATTAACGAGTAGACTTATCAATTTTAATAAAAATGCAGTTCTTTAAACTCCAGATAAACCAGGTAACATTCACACTATACACACAAAGACAGCATATAACACACACACACACACACACACACACACACACACACACACACACACTCTCACGCACACACACACTCTCACACGCACACACACAAACGCACACACACACACACACACACACACACACAAACACACACACTCACGCAAACGCACACACACACACGCCCACATGAATGCATTATGCATTAATGCATTATCATTAAGACGATTTGCAGTAATATTTGCAGTATATATGTTTTTAGTTCACAATTCCAACTTTTCCTCAGTACTGGAAGATGTAAACTCTTATATCTAAAAATGTTCTTGCAGAAAAAGGATATCTATGAAGAATTTCAGTCAGGTTTTAGGACTCGCCATAGCACAGAAACTGCACTTGTTAAAATTACAAATGACTTGCTTCTTGCGTCAGACAAAGGCTGCAACTCGTTGCTAGTTTTACTTGATCTTAGGGCTGCGTTCGACACTATAGATCATGACATACTGATAGATCGATTACAAAACTATACAGGTATTCAAGGGCAGGCTCTAAGATGGTTTAGATCCTACCTGTCCGATCGCTACCACTTTGTTTATTTAAACGGGGAGTCATCTCAATTATCACCAGTAAAGTATGGAGTACCACAAGGATCTGTCCTAGGTCCTCTATTATTTTCATTATATATGTTGCCCCTTGGTAATATTATTAGAAAATACGGGATTAGTTTCCATTGTTATGCTGATGACACTCAACTATATATCTCAACAAAACCAGATGAAACTTCTAAACTATCTAAGCTAACAGAGTGTGTTAAAAATATAAAAGATTGGATGACCAGTAATTTTCTCCTATTAAATTCAGATAAGACAGAGATATTACTTATTGGACCAAAAATCAGTACACAGAATCTCTTGGATTCCTCTACAGTTACAAATCTGGGTGTTGTATTAGACAGCAACCTATCTTTTGAAAATAATATTTCCCATGTTACAAAAACAGCATTCTTCCATCTTAGAAACATTTCCAAGCTACGGAACATGTTAAGTGTTTCTGATGCAGAAAAGTTAGTTCATGCATTCATGACCTCTAGACTGGACTATTGTAATTCACTGCTAGGTGGTTGTCCTGCATCTTTAATAAACAAGCTACAGATAGGGTTAGTTATGCAGCATCTTGAGTCTAGAGTTTGTGTGTTTGACCTGCTGCTCTGTGAAGGGTTTTCCTCTCTGTGTCCTGATTCTGTGCATCAGATCGCCGGCGTCGCAGTATTCCATCACGATGCAGAGGTTATTCCTGTCTGGACATCACACACCAACACAACATCATATACACATGAATCTATATCAGATCATATAGAGATAGAGTGAGAGCACACACTGCTGAAGTCAGGACTAATGCAGCAACTGACCGTGAAATGATTTATAAAACGCCACAATGTTCGGATGTTTCATTTTGGACAGCAGGGTCACTTCCTTTCTGGAGGCGTCCTGATCCCGAGAGGACAACTGCTGGACATGTGATGGAGAGAGAGAGAGAGAGTGTGAGAGTGAAAGAGAGAGAGAGGGAGTGAGTGAGAGAGAGAGGGAGAGAGAGAGAGAGAGAGAGAGAGAGAGGTGAGAGAGAGAGAGAGAGAGAGAGAGAGAGAGAGAGTGAGAGAGAGAGAGAGAGAGAGAGAGAGTGAGTGAGAGAGAGAGAGAGGTGAGGTGAGAGAGAGAGAGTGAGAGAGAGATACAGAGAGAGAGAGTGAGAGAAAGAGTGAGTGTGAGAGTGAGAGAGAGAGTAGGAATGATAGAGAGAGTGATAGCATGAGAGAGAGTGAGTGAGATACAGAGAGAGAGAGAGAGAGAGAAAGAGTGAGAGAGTGAGAGAGAGAGAGTGTATATAATATATACATTATAACAGCTTTAAAAGCTCTGCTTGTTTTGGTTTAACAAAATAAATTAACACAATTAAAATGAACAACATTAAAATTACATTAATTGAAAATAAATATGTGTTGGAAGTGTGTGTACACCTCCATCCTATAATGATGAAAATCCAGTGGTATTTTAAAATCCTCTTTCTCAAATCAGGCTGTTCTGAGATTCCAGTCAGAATGATGTCGTTCTGTACAGGCCCCTCCCACGATATTTGATTGACAGGTCCGTCTTTCCTTAGCCCCGACTCCGGTGCAGGGAAGACAAGATGTCTCAGATTAAGCGATTGAGGTGTTTAGTTGTTGGATGTAATAATGAATATAGCAGTCGTATTTACTCTCAACATCTGAGCTGCTCAAGACGCAGAGGATTAACATTACTTTCGCTTTGAAGGGAATGCGCTGATCCCCGATCTACATAAATGCATCTATGTTCGCGTGAATCATTTGTGATCAGCTTTATCTACAGAAGAAGTGAGTATAAGGGTTTTTTATGAATCTTTGCAAATGCCCTTTCCTAATAATGTGCTAGTTAGCAAGTTCTGGGCTGAAATGTAGTATGCTACATAGATATATAAACCTAGATTCCTCATGTGGTGATATGTAAGCCATCTGCCATTTTTGGAACAGTCTGTGAATCTTTGATTCGTCTACAACACCAAGTTATACGCTTGTATATCTTTGAATATTTACATTTATGCATTTAGCAGATGCTTTTATCCAAAGCAACGTACAGTGCATTCAGACTATACATGTATTGTATGTGTGTTCTCTGGGAATTGAACCCACAACCTTTTGCGCTGTTAACACAATGCTCTACCACTGAGCCACAGGATCACTCAGTGTTTCACTCAATGAATATTCATTGATAATTATGCTGAATGCGAGATGGCTGGCGTGTCAACATATCTGGAGCGGCCGAAGAGGGATCTACACATATCTATGTTCTGCTCGTCACTCCACGGAAGAGAGGGGCGGAGTCAGCAGAGCTCATTAGCATTTAAAGCAACATGGACTTATGAAAACTTCTATTGAAATTATGTTCAACCACAACATTTTTTATTTGATTACTCAAAAAAAAAGTCCTTCCAGCTAATTTCAACATAACTGAGTTATGAAAGACAACAGAAACTGTTTTAAACGTCAAATATAATCAGCTTTAAACACGTATAGGTCTTTCCCTTTAATAAAAACACAACATTTATTGCCATTATACACAAAAAAACAAGATTAAAAATGATTATTATTACTATAATTTTTTTACTATAATTATTATGCCAAAAGAACTTGAAAGGTTTAATTAAATCAATAATTAATATGCAGAAATGCATGCATGTAAGTTTGGTTAATACATAGCCTACACACTGAATGTCTTCTTAGCGTGTATATTTCATCATTTTAGTTCAGAATGAACCTATTTTGATGCTTTAATTCAAAGACTGTGTTGGAAAACCCCACGTCCCGATCTGATGAAGAGTAATGCGTTTTAATATCTCACCTGTCTCAGGTTGATCTCTTTGATGACGTAGAGCTGCGCGCCCCCGCGTCGGGGTTTGACCAGCAGCGCGCGCCCGAACGCGCCCTGACCCACCTGCCGGAGCACTTCATACTGATCCATCTCTCTGATGAAGAGGAGGATGAAGATGATGAAGAGGAGGATGAAGAGGATGGTCTGCTGCGTGATGGCCAGGACGCGCGTGAACGCGAGCGACGCGTCCCCATAGCGACGCGTCAACAGCGTCATGACAGCGTCACGCTGAGCGGATTTGATGAACTAATATATTTGGGTGATCATGGATTTGATAAAGCATACTTCATACAATTGTTAATTTTAACGGGGACGTTTTGATTTCAAGCTGCACAAGTAAAGCAGGTATGCTACTGTATAAAACGATGCCTCATAAAAGTTATTTTTCTATTATATTACTGTACATCTTTTTCTATTATTTTTCTTTTGCATTTGAATGTTTATCGATGTATTGTTCTGATTCAAGGCATACAAAATTAAATTAAATTAAAAATAACACGGACACGAAAACAAAAGTTGCCAAATTTTGTTGCTAAATTTAGCAACTTTTCTAAACTACTAGCCTACCCTAGCAACGTATTGTTCAAAAAAAGCACCTAGCAACAAATGTAGCTATTTTATAGTACTTAGCAACTGTGATCAGTTGACCAAATCATTGGCTTTGGATAAAAGCATCTGCCAATCTGAAATAAATATGAAGCACATTAGTAGAGATAATTAATATTCAGACTCATATTTTCTCTTGAGCTTATGTAAAGACAGCAAATATGATTTTTGCATTCTCATTTGCTCCAATAGGAAACATGAACGACATAAGCTGCCAGATTTCCCATCAGCCCTCCATTAATGTAGTGTCTAATTATGTCTAATTCATGGCTAAGGTAATAATAAAGTACAGTACATTTACATTAAGCAGATGCTTATAGCCAAAGCCACAACAGAAGCAATCAAAACCATCTTTAATTATTATTTTCATTAAATTTTATATGGTGTATTTTGATGTTTTGTTTGTTATGCGAAGCGCTTTGAGACGTAACATTTAAAGAAGCTATACAAAAATAAAGATTATTATTAATATAAAGAATGTACCACAATTATCAGTAACATACTAATAAAAAAACATACAATTGTTTTTGTGTCAGCTAGTTACCAAGGCAACATTTCCCATACTAAAATTAAACAAAATATTAAAAACGGAAATAAAATAAAATCCAACTTAAAATATTAAGTTATTTTTTTTCTTATTTAATATTCCGTCTATCTCTGGTAATTTGAGCCACTGTATATATTTTGTCCGTACATGCAGTATTTGTATAAATCTGTAATCTGTGTTTTGTATGATATTGTCATGTAAACAATACAAAATTGAATTACAAAAAAACAATTGTATATGTTTTTGCCAAAAATGACTTTTGGAGTTTTCTGCTTTCGCTATAAAACAAACTTTTAATATATACATATTACTAATCAATAATTACGTTTTGATATATTTACGGTTGGAAATATCTTCTTAATATCTAATGATTTTTGTCATAAAAGAAAAATTATAATTTTGACCCATACAATGTATTGTTAGTTATTGCTGCGTATGACTGCGTTTGTGCTCCAGGGACACACACACACACACACATATATATATATATATAAACATAGTTTCAATTAAATATAATTTTGTAAGTTACTAAAACAACACTGAAATTTACATTAAAATATTTTAATAATAATACAATTATGCAAGGAATATTAAAACTTTGCGATATAATGAGAATGATTGTTTTCTAATTATTTCTCCATGTATTATTATAGGTATATCATGTATTGTTATTATTATTATAGGTATATCATGTATTGTTATTATTATAGCGCTCTAATGTTGTATTTCTATGCTGAGAGAGGGAACTCTTACAGAAGGACTTTTGTGATAAAAAATATTAATTATTGCTCAATAAACAGAAGCTGGACGCTTTACGAGCAGAGCTCGTCCTCGGCTGAGCTCTCCAGATGTTGATTTAATTACACGTTAATAAATTCACCAATTCACAGCCTCCATATGAAGATAAAGCGGTCCATTATGGCTCTTCTGATAAAGTCCTGGAGGAGAGGATGGGGGGGGTCAATAAAAGCAGAATTGAGATGGACTGAGATGAGGAATAAAGCCTGATGGATGAGCGTTTATACAGCGCCAATCTGAAATAGACTTGCACCAGCCTTCCATTTCTAAAAGAAAACATAGATTTATATAGAGAGAGTTTATATAAATGTGCAAAAGTGTTGTTCTGTAATCATCTTTTTATTTCCCCAGTATGAATATACCTTGAGCCAAAAACTCATCATCAAACACCAATGACTTGTCCATTCAATATATGGACAAAAGTATTGGCACCCCTTAAGTAAGGCACTTCCAAACTGTGGCAACAAAGAAATTAATGTACTTAAATATTATATTTCCACCAATGTTGCAACAGTTTTGACGTTTATGAAAAGACTGTATCCCATATGTCCAAGTCATTGGTTGGTGATGAGTTTGTGTATGGAGTACCATTAGTGTAATAAATACATATATGTCTGTTTATTGACGAACCACTGCAGCATAAAACTGATTTTCTTCGTCTGAAATTATAATTTTTTTCTAGTGGTGGGCCGTTATCGGCGTTAACGTGCTGCGTTAACGTGAGACTCTTATCGGCGATAAAAAAAATATCGCCGTTAATCTATTCTCAAAGTTGGGATGGGAGCTGGGTCTATACTACGCAAGCTATGATGACTTTCACCCTGATATTTTAGCGGATGTATACCTAGCCGAATTGCACTGTAGGGGCGAGAACGTGTCTTGAACTAGAGGCTCGCAGTCCGTGATGGACAGATTGTTAACGGCTGGTCTATGTGGTAATACAATCGGGCAGGACATCCAAACACTCACCTATCATTCATCAACCTCAAATATGGCTTTTCATCTGAAAGATGTATGTAGTAGCAACTTTACATGGCCGCTCAATATGATGTTAACCTAGAGAAATGCGCTATTGAAGTGTTTGTGTGGAAGCGTTTGCTGCAGGACAGGCTCGTGCGCTCACTTGCTCTTAAAATCTCCGTCATTCTTGGTCATACAGATAAAAGTAGCCTAATACATCTTTCGAATCTGTAAAGACTCTACGTTTTATTTGTGTGCACTCAGAATAACAACGAAAGTTGCGCTTTTAAGCAAAGGATGCGCTTTAGGTCTCATGTGAACTTGAGAATTCACTCCGTGTCACCCTCTGCTTGAACCTGTGTGTATGCCTAACGTTACTGTGAAATTACCACATCAGGACGTGACGCGTGCTAACATGGATGCAGCTATGAAGCCGGGTTTGCTTCAGGAAAATGTATTTTTAAGAAGCTTCCCAATGGAAACTGTAAACAGTTCATCACGACCTCTTATGTAGGCCTACAGTTCAAAATTCATGTTTAACTGAATAAACAGTTAGTAAACACAAGTACATCTTATTGAACATAGTTTATTTTCATCACCAATTATCATAGTAGAACAGCTTTCTCAAGCAGTTTGTGATGCATTTTGGAAACAGGAGATGCGCCCTGGTCTAATGCCACCTGGCTTGAGAAACCCGTTCTCAAAGACTTACTTTTAGTCATTATTTGGGTAGCACACATATTCTGAATGCCTTCGGCAGAATTCAAATGAGCCATTTTAATCTAGATTAATTCCAAGATTACAGTGAGATTAATCTAGATAAAAAAATGAATCTATGCCCACCCCTAATTTTTTCATATTTTTTAAAATGATATTTTAAGAAATGTAATTAGTAGTCACATCGTGTAATAATTGGACCTGGTGTGTATGGAGTACAATTAGTGTTATAAATACTTATATAATGTGTTTGTTTATTGACGAACCACTGCAGCATAAAAACTGATTTTCTTCATCTGAAATTCAAAGTTTACGCAAGTAAAATTAAAATTAATTAATTTGGACCGGTTTTAAGTAATTATGAGCTATAAATTCAAAGGAATTTAATACAATTCCATTCACGGCTATGGTGTTAATACTGTAACTCTTAAATTATGTTTCTCAATAAATTTACTTTTTTACTTAATAAAAAAATAGTAAATGCAGTAATAACAGTTTAAATAAAAAAAACACATTCACTTATTAGCACAGCATATGAACAGGTATTAATTAAATACTATATTTAGTATATTTATCATTATGACCTGTTTATTATGTCAATCACATTTTGAGCATTGACCTGAAAATTTAATTTCCACTTTAAACGGTCATTCATATTTAATATTTTGGAGCGAATACTTAAGTTTGGTTAAGATAATTCCTCAAATTTGCGATTTTTTTTTTTTAAATGCAAGTTTTTTTTAATGAAGTTCAAGTTTTATTATTAAAAATGTACAAAAATGTATTTTTTTAATGAAGTTCAAGTTTTATTATAAAAATGCACAAAAATGTAAGTTTTTTTGAATGACGTTCAAGTTTTATTATTAAACATGCACAAAAATGTAAGTTTTTTAATGAAGTTCAAGTTTTATTATAAAAATGCACAAAAATGTAAGTTTTTTAATGAAGTTCAAGTTTTATTATTAAAAATGTACGTTTTTTTGAATGAAGTTCGAGTATTATTCTTAAAAATGCAAGTTTTTTTTTTTAAAATTAAGTTCAAGTTTTATTATTAAAAATGCACAAAAATGATATGTTGTATAAAATACATATTTTCCAAGGCATGTTTTACTCTAAAACTTCAAGAAAATCAAAGCCTGAAGTGAACATCAGATTTAGTTTGGCCGCAGTACCAAACGCTTCCACTAGGGTTATGGAAATTAATTTCATTTTTGACACAAACCGCACAAGTGTGACAATTTTTAGGACTATTTAACCTTCTCGAAATCAGGTCCATGATTTCATTTAATTGTTTTTGCATTTACATTGCAAGTGCCAAAACCGTTACGAACTTTCGTAGCATTCCAATGAAGTACAAAAATAAAAAAACAATAAATGTTTTGGTCAAAAACCACTGAACAACACCAAAGGGTTAAAAGGACTAATATATAGTGTGTTCCGCTCTCGTTGGGCTGGACGAGTAATCGAAACTCAGAACCTCTTAATTAACTGGATACAATTTTAATTAGATCGATACATTTTGTACTTTTTATACTCTTCATAACTTTATGATTTTTTAAATAACCTTTAGGAGTTTAATAAAATTATATAAAAGGACAGATAGTTAGATAGTTATGGAACATTGCCAAAATGTATCTAGAATGTTTCTGAAAATTGTAACAATTTTGAACAAGAGAACTTAAAGTAGCCTAAACGTGTAAACGCTAAATAACGTGTAAGTATTGTTTTGTTGCGTTTCATTCATTTGTTGCATTCTACAAGCATTCTCATACTATACGCCCTAAATAATATTCAGTACTCTTTAGGGCGGATATTTTGTGAATAGGGAAGCAGTCTCGGCCATGGCATCGTTAAATCAATCAGTGGGACACCTGCGCTTGCATCTTTTTACAAAGAAGCACAATTCGCGGTTCAATGTTGGACAGCAACGCAATAAAATACATCCAGTACACAAATAATGCCTGGCCTGTTTTTCTTGAAAACACCCCCATCTCCCCCATCTCTCTCCCCATCTCTCCGCCCACCCTCCCCATCTCTCCGCCCACCCTCCCCATCTCTCCGCCCATCTCTCCCCCATCTCTCCGCCCATCTCTCCCCCCATCTCTCCGCCCACCTCCTCATCTCCGCCCCATCTCTCCGCCCATCTCTCCTCATCTCTCCCCCCATCTCTCCCCCCATCTCTCCCCATCTCTCCCCATCTCCCTCATCTCTCCGCCCATCTCTCCCCATCTCTCATCTCTCCGCCCATCTCTCCCTCATCTCTCCGCCCATCTCTCCCTCATCTCTCCGCCCATCTCTCCCCCATCCTCATCTCTCCGCCCATCTCTCTCCCCATCTCTCCCCATCTCTCCCCCATCTCTCCGCGCATCTCTCCCCCATCTCTCCGCGCATCTCTCCGCCCATCTCTCCGCCCATCTCCGCCCATCTCTCCGCCCATCTCTCGCCCATCTCTCCGCCCATCTCTCCCCCATCTCTCCGCCCATCTCTCCGCCCATCTCCCCCATCTCTCCGCCCATCTCTCCGCCCATCTCTCCCCATCTCCCCATCTCTCCATCTCTCTCCCCATCTCTCCGCCCATCTCTCTCCCCATTCTCCCCATCTCTCCGCCCATCTCTCCGCCCCCACTCCGCCCCCATCTCTCCAGCCCCTATCTCTCCGCCACCCCCCTCACATCTCCCATGCAGGGTAATTTGCATTAGTGTCAATGTTACCGGGGAGCATGTGACCTCCTCTCCGTTTCAATTTCTGCTGGCTTCTGGCCAAAGGGACGCGATCAATTTATCCCAGATGAGAGCAGAAGTGGGACGGATGGCCCGCGGCGAGGAGACGGAGAACACAAGCTATTTTTAGCACCATTCACACCTCCACTGAGGAGCAGACCATGATGGGAATATTATATTAAACGCTCCAGCTGAGCTTGCAGGTAGAGAACAGCATCTGAAGGGTTTCATTTCTGGGGCAAACATCACGCAGCATTCAGACATTATTACAACATGCTCCTTCAAGATGCAAATTAAATGTACATTAAACCCAACAGAAATCATATCTCGTCAGCTTCAAATCCGTCTCATAAGGGACGCGATCAATTTATCCCAGATGAGAGCAGAAGTGGGACGGATGGCCCACGGCGAGGAGACGGAGAACACAAGCTATTTTTAGCACCATTCACACCTCCACTGAGGAGCAGACCATGATGGGAATATTATATTAAACGCTCCAGCTGAGCTTGCAGGTAGAGAACAGCATCTGAAGGGTTTCATTTCTGGGGCAAACATCACGCAACATTCAGACATTATTACAACACGCTCCTTCAAGATGCAAATTAAATGTACATTAAACCCAACAGAAATCATATCTCGTCAGCTTCAAATCCGTCTCATTCGATCAGAATCAGAATTTTTAATATCAGTTTTGAGACACAGACATTGCCACGTGATTATTTAATATATTACATTTTCTGAAAAAAGTGATATACACAACCACTCAAAAATGTGGAGACTTTCTTATGCTTTTATAATAAGTATATTATATTTACAAATATTTATTTTATCAAAAATACAGTAAAGCAATAATATTCTAAAAAAAAAATTAGAAACTGATACACTACTAATCAACAGTTTGGCGGGGAGGTCGGTAAGATTAAAAAAAAATTATTAATACTTTTATTCATTAAGGACGCATTAAATTGATCAAAAGTTACAGTAAATACATTAATAATGTTATTTATAAATGCTATAAATTTACTATTAATCTATGAATCCTGAAAAATCAAATGCATCACAGTTTCAACAAAAATATTAATGTTTCAACATTGATGATAATCAAGTGAAGATCACGAAGACACTGAAGACTGCTGAAAATACAGCTTTGATCACAGAAATAAATTACAGCTCAACACATATTTACATAGAAAACAGCTGTTTTAAATCATAATAATATTTCATAGTTTTTACTGCATCAGACGGACCCCTGCAGAGACGAGTGCTGGAGGAGGAGCGAGCGGCTGGAAAAGAGACCGGTTCACTGTGAGAATCGAGTGTCTCAGACAGCGCCTCGGCCCCGCATTCAGCCGCTCCGACAGCAGAAACACTCGTCCGCATCAGGAAGCTGCTCCAGCCCAACATCTGTGGCTCACATCAGAACAATACCACTCGAACTAAACCTGTATTGTGTGAGGAAAGAGTGTGTGTGAGTGAGAGTGAGTGCGAGTGTGTGTGAGAGTGTGAGAGAGTGTGTGAGAGAGTGTGTGAGAGAGAGAGAGAGAGAGAGAGAGAGAGAGAGAGAGAGAGAGAGAGAGAGAGAGAGAGAGAGAGAGAGAGAGAGAGAGAGAGAGAGAGAGAGAGAGAGAGAGAGAGAGAGAGAGAGAGAGAGAGAGAGAGAGAGAGAGAGAGAGAGAGAGAGAGAGAGAGAGAGAGAGAGAGAGAGAGAGAGAGAGAGAGAGAGAGAGAGAGAGAGAGAGAGAGAGAGAGAGAGAGAGAGAGAGAGAGAGAGAGAGAGAGAGAGAGAGAGAGAGAGAGAGTGAGTGAGTGAGTGAGTGTGTGTGTGTGTGTGAGAGAGAGAGAGAGAGAGAGAGTGAGTGAGTGAGTGAGTGAGTGAGAGTGTGTGTGTTCATATTTTTATGACAAATGAGGACATGAATTAGTATAATGACACAGGTATGACAGGTATTACAAGGTGAAGGTGACTTTTCAGGACATTGCTCCATGTCCCCATAACTCAAAACACTTATAAATCATACAGAGTGAGTATTCTTGAGAAAGTAGAACTGCACCGTCTCCTGTGAGGGGTACGGTCGGTCAACGAAAAACTAAAAAGAATTTGGTCAAAAAAGACTGAACAACTCCAAAGGATTAAAAGGACTAATATATAGTGTGTTGGCTGCTGTATAGCGTGTCGTTTGGTGTGTGTGTGTGTGCAGTGATGTACCTGGCTGCTGCGGGGGGGATCTGGCTCGGAGTGCTGTATGGCACTGGACCCACGGATCGGTACGTCTGTCCAGACACCAGGAACTGTCTCGGAGAACAGAAACACGCTGGCATCTGTGACAGAAACAACACACACTCCACTCATCACAGCTGCAGCGAGAGCCTTCTGGCCCCGTCCCAATACACGCTCCGGGCCACTTCTGAATAACAGCTAAGCCCTAATGCACACTAAACACACCATCTATAACACCGCATTTAAAGCCAAGCTTGTCCCATCATGCATCATATTCACCAACACATGTTTTTGTTTTAAAACGGTCCAGAAACGATCTCCGTCCACACTACACAACTGAAAACGCACGTCACACAACTGAACACATGGCGTTATTGTTTACGCGGTCATCGAGGTTATGCAGAGCGAATCCTTTTCAAAAGACTCTGTTTTAGTCAGTTTACACTGAAACGCAAACGCAGAGTTTTTACATTTTTGTTATGATCGGACAATATTTGAAAATATGGAATCTAAGGGTGCAAAAAAATCTAAATATTGAGAAAATCATATTTAAAGTTGTTCAAATTAAGCTCTTAGCAATGCATATTACTAATCAGAAATTAAGTTTTCATATATTTACTGTAGAAAATATCTCCATGAAACATGATCTTAATATCCTAATGATTTTTGGCATAAAATAAAAATTGCCCCATACAATGTATTGTTGTCTATTGCTACAAATATACCTGTGCTGCTTATGACTGCTTCTGTGCTCCAGGCTCATATATACACTATATCTAATATCTAATGAAAGGTTTGAGTACTTTAGTAATTTCCATGAGTACAAATCTTAATGTTTTGACCAGTCAAGTTCTTCCACAAATGATTTTATCAATCAAACTGCAGAGGGTTGCCTGAGAATTACTTGAAATGCTACGTAATACAAAAAAAAACATGATTTTAAGTGTGTCAAATAACGACGTCAGCAGTCTGTATGATCAGTAACTGACTCAAATGATTCATCGCCGGTGTCGAACTGACTCAAATGATTCGTCTAACTGACTCAAATGCCGCTGACTGAAAATGATCATGCCCGAACTGACCAGCTCAACTGACTCAAATGATTCGGCCTAACTCAAATGATTCCTAGAACTGACTCAAATGATTCACGCCCAGCTCAGTCCCGAACTGACTCAAATGATTCAAGCGACGGTCCCGAACTGACTCAAATGATTCGAACTGATTCAAATGATTCGCGCTCCCGAACTGACTCAAATGATTCGCGCTCCCGAACTGACTCAAATGATTCACGCTCCACGGTCCCGAACTGACTCAAATGATTCGCGCTCCCGAACTGACTCAAATGACTCGCGCTCCCGAACTGACTCAAATGATTCGCGCTCCCGAACTGACTCAAATGATTCACGCTCCACGGTCCCGAACTGACTCAAATGATTCGCGCTCCACGGTCCCGAACTGACTCAAATGATTCAAGGCCCCGAACTGACTCAAATGACTCAAGGCCTCCGAACTGACTCAAATGATTCGTCCCGAACTGACTCAAATGATTCAAGGCCCACGGTCCCGAGCTGACTCAAATGATTCGGCCCGTCGGGTCCCGAACTGACTCAAATGATTCGGCCCGCTGTCCCTAACTGACTCAAATGACTCAAGGCCCCGAACTGACTCAAATGATTCGCGGTCCCGAACTGACTCAAATGATTCGCGATTCGCGGTCCCGAACTGACTCAAATGATTCGTGCTCCGCGGTCCCGAACACTAGTCTTGACTGAAAAACTTTAATACAGTTTCTTTAATAGGAATCAATCTATATAGTGTTTTATTTTTATATTTGTTCATGCAGTTTCTTCACGTATTGTACCTGAAACTAAAACGCGGTTT
Organism: Gymnocypris eckloni scoliostomus; assembly: GCA_027564155.1. Classification (NCBI taxonomy): domain Eukaryota; kingdom Metazoa; phylum Chordata; class Actinopteri; order Cypriniformes; family Cyprinidae; genus Gymnocypris; species Gymnocypris eckloni. Next base: position 18,721,663 of record CM050425.1, on the reverse strand, counting down.
ATTTTATTTATATATTATGTGTGTCTTTGTTCTCATTTTTTAATAACAAAGATAAAATAATGACAACGATTTGTATCTTCTCTCCCACTTTTGCCTAAATATCTTTTATATATTTTGCCTAATAAATCTAAACAGTACACGCATATATACTAAGTACACAAAAACGTACTATGGATGCTAAATATTTCATAATATACCAGTTTTACTGTATTTTAATGCACTCTAAATGACTATTTGAACAATAGCGTATAAAGGATCAGCAATGAATTCAAGAGGACTGAATAAATAGCGTTAATATAAGAGAATGAGTCGCTTCATAACACATGCTGTTATTGCTAGAACGGAGACTTATGAGAAGCGTGCCATGCGTCTGTGTCCCTCACCTGTGTTTGAGAGCCCCCCCGTGCTCTTGCTGCTGCAGGAACGGTCTCCGCGGATCAGAACCGGGACGCCGCTGAAGCTGCTGGCTTTGGTCATGGAGCTGGAGCTGTCCGAGACGGTGCTGCTCCACGGCCGCGGCTCTGAATACCTGGCCTCGTTCTCGGAGCTGCTTCGGAGGCTGTTCCCCGACTGACTGTCCTTCAACCTGCACGGGGAACATCAGACGGCTTTAGAGGAACGGATTCGTTTCACACGCAAGTCATTAGATATGAGGGATGCTCACGACCACCTGAAGATCTGCCGTCTCTGCTGGAGGGTGTTACACACCTCGTCCTCCTGAATCCTGGAAAACGAGTCGCTTGTTACATTCATGCATTTAGCAGAAGCGTTTATCCAAAGTAACTTGCATTTAATCAGTTCATGCATTCTCTGGGATTTGAACCCATGACCTTGGCGTTGCTAACATCATGCTTTGCTGCATTAAACTGAGCTGATTGTAGCTGAACAGTACCATTATTGTGTTTTCAGAGCTATAATTTGAATTTGTCTCATATTTGATAAAGCTGGCATCACTGATTCGGTTATTTTATCGCTTATTTCTATGAAACGATCAGCATTGTATAAAAGGCTATATAGGTGTGTGTGTGTGTGTGAGACTGAGAGAGTATGAGCATGTGAGAGTGTGAGAGAGAGTGTGTGTGTAGGTGTGTGTGTGTGTGTGTGTGTGTGTGTGACTGAGAGAGTATGAGCATGTGAGTGTGAGAGAGAGTGTGTGTGTGTGTGTGTGTGTGTGTGTGTGTGTGTGTGTGTGTGAGAGAGAGTGAGAGAGTGTGTGTGTGAGAGAGAGTGAGAGAGTGTGTGAGTGAGAGAGTGTGAGAGTGAGAGCTTTCTTCCCTCCGAATCTAACACACTCACCTCTGGACAGCATCTGGCGTGGCACTCTCTGCACCCTGTCGGCACTTTTATCTGCATCGTCCTCGTTTGGCGATTCTTCTTCATCAAACGCCTGCCAGAGTTTAACATGATCTCATCCTGCGGTTCAAAACAATGGAGCTTGACAGTAAGTCAACATTCTATTAGATATGCCTTTATATCTTTATGCCAACTACTGCAATTATATTATTAATTACACCACCCAATAACGCAACTAAGATTTGATAACTTGCATCAATTAATAATGTTGTCTGTTATGTCATAATAAGAACCAAACAGCAATATTACAGGTATTTAAAATGTAAAATACTGCATTATTATTTAACACTGCAAAGAGATAAAGTAGTGTATTCAATAAGAAATTAACTTTCAAAACACTTCAAATGTTAAGATAGATCGGCATGAATGAACCTTCAACTAATCAGTCTGTGAATAATAACAGAGAACGCCAGCATAACTGTGACAGAAAACAGAGACACTATCAGAACCTTCTGCAACACACTTCCACACTAAAGAGCTGTGTAATATGACAACCCCTAAACCGGCCAATCAGAGGACGTTCATCTGTCGATGAGATCTGGCGCACATTTACCTGCTGATCTGGAGACAGCTGTGTGGTAATCGTGGAAGGACAGGCGTCTTCACAAACAGCCAGGCTCCGAACTAACTTCAGCTTCGTGTTCGACTGCAGAAGAGCATACGAGGGAGTTACACAGAGAGAGGCGCTGGCTTTCATCCCATGCAAACATACCAAACACGGGTCGCTCTGTGGAACAGACACAAGTGTGTGAGATCCTCAACCAGAAATGAGCAGAACTCAAGCACATCATGACCAGTGTTATTCCATATTTCAAATATAAGACAAGACTAGAATGTTATTTGAGGTCTAAACCACTTCTTCAGTTCTCATACAGATCAGTCCAAACATCTATCGAGTCGAGTATCTCACCTAAATACAGTCGGTTATGGATTAAGTGAACAGGTGGGTGAAAACTGAAAGTGTGTACAAGCATCCGTCTTAAAGGGACAGCGTTCCAATTAAATACCAATGTGTCATTAATGTTAACCAACAAAGGATGTTAAATAAATATATACATGTTAAGTAAACCTAGTGTATCTGTATAATGAGTTTAATATGCATCTCTATCAAAAATTATAATTTATTCCAAATTCAATATTTGATTCGAATTTCTCATAAGCTTAATTGATTTGGTCTAAATAGAGAATTAATTACTATTTTTGTGTGAAGGCTATAAAATAGCTACCAAAATAAGTGTTGGTAAGTAAGAAATGACTAAAATTTTGTCCGTCATAAAAAATTCAGATCAGGTTCGAGTTTTTGCATCCGTAGCATGCATTTTGATGAGGATGAGCAGCAATACGAGAAAACACTGAATAACACATGTGAACATTTCGGACATTAAAAGTTGACAAAAATGCAATGATTTTTCGTTGACTAAAACTATGAAAGACTCAAATGACTAACATGTGACTTAAGTCTATTAAGCATTTTGTCTCAAGATAAAGACTCAAGGTCATCACAAAATTTTCGCACTTAAAAAAAATACAAATATGACTTATAGGTTTACACACTGCCTTCGAAACTTTTGTCCGTCATGAAAAA
>CM050425.1:18683725-18713725 GCA_027564155.1 Gymnocypris eckloni scoliostomus | reverse complement strand
CAACACAGAAATAAAGCTCGTGTTTGATTCCCGTAAAACAGGTGTTTGGTGTGTTTGAGAGCACGCGAGCGCGTCTCGGTCTCGGTTGATGGCACGAGCGCTCCCGAGACGCCGCGGTGCTGCTGTCACACATGCATTGATGCTGTTTGCACGTCTCAAACATCAGATGTATTACTTTTAATTAGCAGTCAATTTAAGCAACCGTAGCATTGCAATCACTTATAAGAAAGCATCGATAATATTTCATATCAGACATGTCAGTCTTCAATCTGTGCTGTTTGACCCTAACCCTAATATCAGCATTTATTCTTCATGCATTCATAACCGCGCCGTCTTTATTAAGCCCCGCGTGTGTGTGTGTGTGTGTGAGACTTAGCGAGTGTGTGTGTGTGAGAGAGTGAGTGAGTGAGTGAGTGAGTGTGTGTGTGTGAGTGTGTGTGAGACTTAGTGAGTGTGTGTGAGAGAGTGAGTGTGAGTGTGTGTGTGTGTGAGTGTGTGTGAGAGAGTGAGTGTGAGTGTGTGTGTGTGTGTGTGTGTGTGTGTGTGTGAGTGTGTGAGACTTAGTGTGTGTGTGTGTGTGTGAGAGAGTTAGTGAGTTGGTGTGTGTGTGCGCAACACTATTTCAGTCAATTATGCACAGCCCCCTAAAAAATACAGTTTTGATTATTATACAAACAAACTAATTTAGGAGATGCAAGTCTCATGATACGAGTCTCTAATTATATCTTAAATGCATAAATATGAGCTTGGAGCACAGACGCAGTCATAAGCAGCACGGGTATATTTGTAGCAATAGACAACAATACATTGTATGGGTCAAAATTATAGATTTTTCTGTTATGCCAAAAATCATTAGGATATTAAGATCATGTTCCATGAAGATATTACCATACTGTAAATATATCAAAACATAATTTTTGATTATTAATATGCATTGCTAAGAACTTAATTTGAACAACTTTAAAGATGATTTTCTCTATATTTAGATTTTTTGCACCCTCAGATTCCAGATTTCCAAATATTGTCCAAACAATACATCAATGGAAATATTATTCCGCTTTCAGATTATGCATAAATCTCAATTTCATAAAATTGACACTTAAGACTGGTTTTGTGCTCCAGGGTCACACATAATAATAATAAAATAATAATGTTTATGTCAAAAACAGACAGTAATTAATAACAAAAAGCAGTTCTAAATCTGATTTCTCCAGCGGATCAAGTCAAGTCACATTTATTTATAACAATACAGATCGTGTGAAAGCAGCTTTAGGGCATTACATAGTGTCAATAATGCAGAAGGATAATAATAAAGCAGTTCAGTGATGTCATCATGCAGCTCAGCTCTAATAGTATCTGTGTAATAAAGTCAACGATATCTCTGGAAACGAAGCGCCTTCATAATCGATCAAACAGACCTTCTCCAAACACACACATCTAACTCCATCTCAGAAACACAGGCACAGCAGCGGTCACTGGGGCGGTAGACTTCCACAAGGTACCTAAAGAGTCCTTAAAGTGTACACTTAAGAACCTAATCGGTACAAAAGACACCGTCCCAGTGACAGCTGCTGTACCTTTATTTCTGAGATTGTGAAATAAAACAAAGCACCCCAAGTGTACTTCCCAGCATCTATTACAGTACACGGATCCTCACACACCTCACTCACTCACTCACTCACTCACTCACACACACGCACGCACGCACACGCACGCACACACGCACACACACACACTCACCCGAGGCATGTCTGCGGTCATTATTTCCATCGGTCAGATTCCTTTACTCTCCCTAAAGCACACCTGCTCCTCTCCTCCTCCGCTTTTCTCTCCGCGGCTCGGTCTGCAGCTCGTGCTCCTCCGTCTGCTCCCAAACACCGGAGACTCTCTCTCACAGCCTCGGAGACAGCCGCAAATCAACGACTGGCCGGTGTGACGTCAGCAGCGCTCAGCCAATCAGAACGCACGGCTGCGCTCGTGGCTCGGCACTGGCTAGATTGAGCTCTTCATCAGCCAAACAGCCACAGCCCGAGGGGGATCAATCAAAATAAATCTGCAGATAAAGCAGACCGCTGTGTGATATCATAATGCAAAGACACGCATGTTAATTTGATTGTAGCCTTAACAACTAGTGAGGTCATTTAAATAATTAATGCACATGACATGCAAAAAACATGCATCTAAAATAATCAGATAGACTGTAATTTACATATAATTAAAGAAAAATTCTCCTTTAGTTGGGATCGCATCTTTACACTGTAACTGCTCGGGAATAATAAACCTCACACCACATAATCAATTTGTTTCAATTGTGTGTGTGTGTGTGTGTGTGTGTGTGTGTGTGTGTGTGCGTGTGTGTGTGCATGTGTCAAGTCAAGTCAAGTCACCTTTATTTATATAGCGCTTTTAACAATACAAATTGTAACAAAGCACTGCACAATATCAAAATAGGCAAATTGTGTCAATAATGTAAAATGACAGGATTTAACACTCAATTATCAGCTGAATGCATTTCATTATTGAATTTAGTAATGGCATTGTCCAGCTCAGTTCAGTTTAAATAATATCTGTGCAATCAAGTCGATGATTGTGCTGGAAATGAAGATTCCCCAACTGAGCAAGCCAGAGGCGACAGCGGCAAGGAACCCAAACTCCATCGGTGACAGAATGGAGAAAAAACCTTGGGAGAAACCAGGCTCAGTCGGGGCCAGTTCCCCTCCGGCCAGACGAATCAGTAGTTTGTTCCAACTGCAGCAAAGTCAGAGTGTAAGTGGTCCACTGCTTTAAGTGGTCTTTCCCCGACGGATGTGTGTGTGCGTGTGTGCGTGTGTGTGTGTGTGTGTGAGTGTGTGTGTGTGTGTGTGTGTGTGTGTGAGAGAATGAGTGAATGAGTGTGTGTGTGCGTGTGTGTGTGTGCATGTGAGACAGTGTGTGTGTGTGTGTGTGTGAGCATGTGTGAGCGTGTTTGTGTGTGCGTGAGCGTGTGTGTGTGTGTGCGTGAGCGTGAGTGCGTGTGTGCGTGAGCGTCTGCAGCATTACGCTAATATCAGTTTGCCATGAAGCTCTGCAAGAAAGCATACGTTCACCGAAGGCCTCAGAAAACAGGGACTGCGACGAGTAATAATGCAGGAGCGTGTAATTTCCTAATAATGAGAAGATGATGAGAAACTTCAAGCAAGGAAACGTGAACAAACAGCCGCAAGTCTCGCATTAAAACCGGCCGTGACGTGTTAATATTTTATGATTTCTCCTGTGTTTCTGCAGTCGCTCAAAGGAACAAAGAGGTGTAGAAAACACGCCCCAGATTGACACGCGTGTCATTGAGCAGCCGCGCTAGTTTATTAGCCGTGTTCAGATTGACAGGCGGAGGTGCGAGCGATGCGCGAGAAGCATCAACACATCAGGAGTAGAGCCGCTGCCAACAACTGCAGTGCGACCTTCCCAAAATAAAGCTGAGCCAACATCACAGCATCATCGCTTCAACACTTAAAGACTGACAAGGCCTGGTGTCTCTAAACAGGGCGCTTCTCAACACATTAGCACCTGCATGATCGGCCAGTAAGAGAGGAACAACGGCAGAGAGGATCATGGGAAACGCCTCAGACCATCCTCCTTCAGGATCATCTTACAAAGAGTCAACACGACACTGCTGGTCATTAATCAACTTTATTTTTAAGTTTCTAAAAATCTCAGAAACTTTACAAAATTCCTGGTAAGTTTTCAAAAATCCCGGAAACTTTCTGAAGTTCCCGGTAAGTTTCCAAAAATTCCCGGTAAGTTTCCAAAATTCCCGGTAAGTTTCCAAAAATCCCGGAAACTTTCCGAAAATCCCAGTAAATAAATAAAAAATACTGAAAACTTTCAAAAAATCCCAGTAAATTTACAAAAATCCCGGTAAGTTTCCAAAAATTCCCAGTAAGTTTCCAAAATTCCCGGTAAGTTTTCAAAAATTCCCAGTAAGTTTCCAAAAATCCCGGTAAGTTTTCAAAAATTCCCGGTAAGTTTCCAAAATCCCGGAAACTTTCCAAAAATTACGGAAACTTTCCAAAAATTATGGAAACTTTAAAAAAAATTACGGAAACATTAAAAAAATCCCGGAAACTATCCAAAAATACCAGAAGTAAAAAAAAAAAAAAAGGAAACTTTCCGAAAATCACGGTAAATGTACAAAAATCCTGGAAACTTTCAAAAAATCCCGGAAACTTTCCGAAATTCCCGATAAGTTTTTGCAACCTTAGTCTGAATACATTTAGGTCTGGCTGTAGCTCTATATGGACCTGCTGCACGTTTCTGAAGTCAAAATCCACAATAGTGTTTCTATGGCTTTCCAAAAGAAGGAAAATATGGTGGATTGATCAAGTCGGTTATACGTTTATTAGAAACACTAGTTTTCTGTAATGTAATGCCAAGATAATATAAAACAAAGTACAGTATTACAAATATGCATTACTTAAATAAAAAATGACCTTGATTAGCAATGTTAATAACCGTGAAGAGTTTGTGAAAAGGCTCCAATAAGAGAAACAAAGACAGAGTCTCATATTTGCTAAAACAAAAGGCTAGTTTCACACCGTTATTAATCTGAACTAAGTTGATCTGAATAACGACACTCTTGTCTTTTACAGTTGAGTTTCCATATTTATTTTCATGTTTATCTCTGTGAAGCTGACACAATCTGCACTGTATAAAGCGCTATAGAAATAAAGCTGAAAATAGTGTTGTCAGTAGATTTTGGATGTGACAGGTGGAGGAACATCTATGCTTATATAACGGCCAAAGTCTGTCTGAAATCCATGAATCATGGGAAAAACCGAAGGACTCATATCTCAACCAAAGCAAATCTTCACAATCTAAATCATATTGTACTCTCACATACTAAAAAATGAAGACGAGACGGACAGGTGGTGGTAATAGAGAATCTGATTGTCTGACAACTCAAGATTCAGGTCAAGATAACGAGAGACGGAGAAAAGTTTCTTGAGAATAAATCAACTCAAGCCCAGTATGGATGGCCGCCTCAGTCATCTAAAATCCTTCCCAGATCTCCCTCTTCATCATCGCTAGATTAACATTACACAAGGCCATTGCACACCGAGTCAGACATTTCCGCATGCGTTTTTTCATATTCTTCATCCTTTCCTATTAAAATGAATTATACGAATGCTAAAACGCAGAAAATCGAACATGATCCGAATTTGTGACGGACGAAACTTTCCGAGGCAGTGTGTAAACTCGAGGTAAACGTATTTATTTTTCTAATGTGATGTGATGAAGCGTGTTCTTTCACTGCATGATTCAGTATTAAAATACATTTAGACTGATCACACATTCTAGACATGAGGGCATTTATACCAATTCAAACAGTTTCCAAAAATCCCTGAAACTTTCTAAAAATCCCGGAAACTTTCCAAAATTCCCAGAAACTTTCCAAAATTCCCAGAAACTTTCCAAAATTCCCAGAAACTTTCCAAAAATCATAACATTTTATGTTTATATATATATATCAAAACAGTATTTATGCATCTGTAATTGCTGGTTAAATGTATTGATGTCTTGCATTAAACTATGTAAATGCAACTTCAAATGCAGCTTCTGTGTTGATTTAATTTGCTCGGTAACAGCCCAAATATCTTATTGTGACGAGTGGGGCGGGGCCGAGAGCCGTGGGAACGGAGCGAGGCCGGTGGAGTAATTGGTAATGAACGACACCTGCGCCACTCACCGGTCTCGAGTCCCACGGAGGAGCTTCGGAAGGGTTAAATGAGGAGTGACAACAGTGGAAGACGAGAGAGGACCAGGCCTGGAATTTTAGTTTGTGTTTTGTGTGCGGCAGTCGTCCGTGAGGGGCTGCCGCTTTTCATTTGTATTTGTTTACTTTGTTATTAAAATGTGTTGAATGTTCGCGGTTCCCGCCTCCTTCTTCCCGTACCTACTAACCTCGTTACACTTATTATTTTAAATTCACTGATTAAATGTAAGAATTTGACTCAAATGATAATTTTGGACACGTTCAGGGGGGAAAAAAGTAAAAATGCCCATACAATCAGTTAAAGGTTATTGGAAAATATACATTTTCACACTATCAAAAACTTCAAGAGGCAGCTGTCCACGGCAGTCCTTAAGAGACCAGCACAATAACACACTCGTCTAATTATCATTATCGATACAATCACAGAAAATATCAATATCGCACACCCCTAGGGGCCAAGACTTAATTATATTAATCAAGCGCTAACACCTCGGGAGACGCCGTTCCAGGCATTACCGGCTCCGACTCCTGGATTTCCCGGGAATACGTGAGAATCAGTTCGGATAAACCTTCGCGCTCATCCGCGAGAAAGCAGCCGCGGATCGCAGGAGAGGGGGGGGGGGTCATCTGTCAAATAATTATAGCCCATCCTATGATTTCACAATACAGTTGTGTTTTTCTTTTGCTGCGAGGATGAAAAGAAGCAAACACCTGGCACAAAGCCTGCAAGACAACAGTGCTCGGCCGCCTCATTTACATAATAAAGAACCCATAATGGCAGCGCTTACTAATTAAGCCTCGCAATGCATTTTTCCTTCCTTCGAAAAAGCAAAACGGGAGGGAGCTAAGTGACAAACGCGTTTATTTACATTTTTCCCTAAGGACGATGTGATTCCTGCACGGAGACGGTGGTAAAAAACGCCTAATGAGGCCCCCGGAGGCCGAGCCGGAGAGGACACGGCTCCATCCTCATTAGATGCCGCTCTGGTTTAAGATGTGTCAGCGAGCAGCGACAGTGTTCCTCTTCACCGTGACATGCTGCTTCAGTCGCGCAGGACAGGTGGGGACGTGCTTAATGCATACGGATCCTGTCCTCGGGTCTCAATTACAGCCCTGGAAATGCTCAATCCGGGATCATTCAGCCTCGTTTCATGAGCGACTCGTCAATGAGTGAATGTATATACGCGGTCTCGTGACGTTTTGGCATCTTCTGCACCAGTCGAGAGATAAAAATTGTGTGTGGGATGGATTTAAAGGGTTTGTTTACCCAAACATGAATGCTGTGTCAAACCCATGAGACTTTGGTTGAGTGAAGATATTTTAGAAGTTATCATCCCTCCATGGAACCAGAATTATAACAATCCAAAAAGGTCATAAATGCGTCATAAAACAAGTCCATATGAATTGAGCGTTTTAATACAAGACATATGATCACTTTATATGATGAACAGATTTAATCTGTTTGACTTTTTGCATCTTCTGCGATTATGAAAATACAATAATCGAGATAAAATTATTATTGCGCCCCTTTTGTTGCTCCATAAAAGCCCATTTCATGTGCAAATCATGTAACGAGACTTTAGTAAAATGGGACATACTTGATTTATTTAAGTTGATTAGATGGTATTGTTGTTGTTAAAAGCATGACAGAGAACATGTGCTTGTGATTACTGTGTATGCGCTCGGAGACACAACACAACACGGACATGTAAAGTCATCTTTCAGCACCTAAACGCTTAAATACAGGCAAAAATGATTTAATACGCTGCTTAGTGATTATTCATGTAAACCCTTGTCGGTTATGTAATAAATGAATGTAAAAATTGAGGATGAAAATACTCATGTAACAGTAAATAGGATCCGTGTGGCTCTTAAAGAGACAGCAGTGACTGTGTGCTTTATATTAATAATCCTGCAGCAGTGACTGTGTGCTTTATATTAATAATCAAACAACCAAATCACTCTCTGCTCTCAACTGAATGACTTTTGTAGCTTTAATAAGAAACTAAGGAGGTTTATTTCTTACAATGAAGACTGTTTTATTTTACATTAGGTTATTACATTTCTCTAGTAGGCTGTTAACTGAATACTTTAGACTTGCATTAAAACAACTTAAAGCACGGTTTGTTTCATTTGTATCTTTTTTATTCTATTGTATTCCTTTGCTTTTTTATTACTGGGAGCTTAATTATTACCGCTTCACCGACTGTAGTTGCTCCATTACCACTTTGGTGTTAAAGTGACCCACACAGAACACAAATATTACAACTTGACTGACCTCTGCTAGAACAACTCAACACAAAACAATCACAGTGTTTTATGTACATCACTGAACCAGCAGCTCTCACTGCCCTGCAGAAAACCACACTACGTCACCTCAATCACTGGAGAGACGCCTGCAGCAATTAAAGAACGAATCATCTCAGTGCAGCCGCAGTACAGTCACCATCCACAGCATGCTCTAATTAGGTCGACCTCTACCTGGAGAACCACACGGCCCGCTGAGGAGACACGCCGAACACACTCGCTCAGAGCGCGCCGTTCAGAATTTCAGCAATCTGAAAACACCAGCTCTTCATCAGAATATCACAGACTTTCAGAGAACTGAGCCGGCGAACCGTGCTAGACTCCCTTCACTTGCGTAACTGTAATGTTGTGGAAACTTAATTGAGTCGGTGACCCGCTGCATTGATGGATGGCTCCAGATACCTCGAGCATTCAGAAGACAAGAAAGACTGATGGGTGAGCCGCTAACGGCGTTAAACCTGCACTCAGAGGTGGATGGATACGGCTCTACAAATGCCTGGTGTCAGACGCTTCATATAGAGATGGGAAATAAACGTCTCTAATGGATGACTGAGGACAAGATGCAGAAAAAGCACAGATCCAGTTCCTTTAACACGTAGATTTTGTCAGGAACATTTCCATAGTGAAAGGCCAGGAGCGAAGGGCACACACAGTGAGGATAAAACACTAAGAGGTTGAAAGAGCGAGCGTGGCGGCGCAACACACGATGATACACTCAGGAGAGATGCAGCGCTTTCTCTAATGGCGACTGCGTCTATTACGCTTAGTAAGAAAGCAGCGAGTTGTCATTCACGGCCCTGGGTTCGAGTCACTGCACATGGCTTAATGTCTCAGTCAGACAACTGCTCTTAACGCAACACAATGGAAGACGATGCTGTAAATCAAGGGTGGATGACTTCAAAGCTAAAGCAAGAGATTCTACACCACACCGCTTCGGTCTACAGATCACGCCTGATATATATCGCAGGCGAAGATAAAACCAAGACGCCTATCTTAGCAAACACCTTTAAACTAGGGCTGCAACTAATGATTATCTTATACAATTCTGCGCAGTGTTTTCTTCCAAACAGAGTGCTAACCAAAGAAGGAGTCTGTGGAGACTTTATTCTATATATTATGTGCAAAAAAAGGGTTTCAAAATCAACATTACAAGCATTAAAACCATTGCCACCATAATAAACTAAAACAAAAAGCACAGATTAAACGCACACATTCACTGTATATCGCAATTATATATGTGTCCCTAGAGCACAGAAGCAGTCATAAGCAGCACAGCTATATTTGTAGCAATAGCCAACAATACATTGTATGGGTCAAAATTATTATTTTTATTTTGTGACAAAAATCATTAGATTTTAAGATCATGTTCCATGAAGATATTTCCTACCGTAAATATATCAAAACGTAATTATTGATTAGTAATATGCATTGCTAAGAACTTCATTTGAACAACTTTAAAGATGATTTTCTCAATATTGTTTTGCACCCTCAGATTCCAGATTTTCAAATATTGTATTTAATTAATTAAAGACTAATTAAATTTGTGTGAAACTTGTTTACTGTTTTCCATACTTTTATTACTTGTGGAAAAACTTGAAACACAATTTTTAATAATGGTATTGATTTTTGTATATTTTATTTTTGTTTGACTTTATTAATAAAAATAGTGTGTTTTTTTAATTAGCATGTTTTTGAGTTTTGCTTTGGTACCGAAATTGGTACCAAGAGCCGTGGATTTTCACTGGTATCGGTTCCGAATAGGGTTGCAAAAAGTTGGAAAGTAAATTTCAGAAACTTTCCAGAAATTTGGGAAACTTATTGGGAATTTTGTAAAGTTTCCAGGATTTTGTAAAGTTTCCAGGAATTTTGTAAACTTTAAATTTATGGGATTTTTGTAAATTTTCCGGGAATTTTCCACACCTTTGCAACCCTAGTACCGAATACTGAAATGTTGGTACCCTGACAACACTACCGGGTATGAAACGTCAGTGCTGAACACCTTCAGCATAATGGGGCAATGCAATGTAATGTAATGTAAAAAATCAAACTGCAATCTCATTCCCACACTCCTCCTGAACACATGAAACACATTTCATTAGCACGCAAACATGAAAATAACATTCCCATGCGGCACATTAACACTACTGAGAAGCTCACCATGCACTAATTGTTTTATCGGGTTTGGACTGAAGCTTTAGAATTAGCGGCACTTTAACACAACTCATCAGAGAGGCATCAGTGAGCGTTTCTAGACAAATACCAGGCTTGAAATCAGACCGTTTGCAGCTTGAGGCGTGTGATGAAGGACGGTGGATCTCAGGTGTGTTCGTCCTGCACTACAGTACATGTGTTCAGCAGAGCTCATATATCACCAGAGCACTATTAATATCAGCCGCTGACAGATACAGGCCATCAAGGAACAATACTGCTGATAACAGCACTTAAGACACCGCAAACAATATCACACTCACTTTCCTCTCTCGGACCACAGCGAGTGCCAATAATGAGTTCATAGGCATAGGCCATATGGGATACACTCAGTGGCCACTTTATTAGGTACACCTGTTCAGTTGCTTGGTAGCACAAATTGATAATCAGCCAACCACATGGCAGCAACTGAAGCAGATGGGCTCCAGCAGCAGAAGACCACACCGGGTGCCGGTCCGGTCAGATAAGAACAAGAAATGGAGGCTTCAATTCACACCGGATCACCAAAACTGGACAATAGAAGATTGGGAAAACGTGATGAGTCTGCGACATTCAGATGGTAGGGTCAGAATTTGGCATAAAGAACATGAAAGCCGTAGTCTCAACGGTTCAGGCTGGTGGTGGTGTAATGCTGTGGGGGGTATTTTCTTGGCACACTTTGGGCCAGTTGAGCATGGTTTAAATGCCACAGTCTACCTGAGTATTGTTGCTGACCATGTCCATCCCTTTATTACCACAGTGTCCCCATCTTCTGATGCTACCTCCAGCAGGATAATGCACCAAAGCTCAAATCATCTCAAACATGACGATGAGTTCACTTTACTCAAACGGCCTCCACAGTCTCCAGATCTCAATCCAATAGAGCAGCTTTGGGATGTGGTGGAGCGGGAAATTCACATCATGGATCTACAGCAACTGTGTGATGCTATCATATCAATATGGACCAAAATCTCTGAGGGATGTTTCCAAACCCTGTTGAATCTATGCCACGAAGAATTAAGGCAGTTCTGAAAGCAAAAGGGGTCCGACCCGGTACTAGCAAGCTGTACCTAATAAAGTAAATCATGATATTTCTGGTATTTATTGCGATAACGATATCAATGATGATAATTTAGAAAAGTATTACCTTTCCCAGAAGAGGGTATTGTGAGCATCATTGAGTACACGTATAATGTAATGTTTAATTCATCCTGGAAGCCGGAGGGCGCTCTTGCGCATAAACCACACACATGCACCACAGAAGTAACGCTCCAGGAAATCCTTAATATGGACAAAGGTATCCAATCGCTGAATAAAACACACAACAGAGATTTTAACTTTTATTTTAAATAAACATACGATTGCATAAAATATATTAGGGCTGACACTAACGACTATCTTTATTTTGATTAATCTAACGACTAATTTATTGATTAATCGACTAATCTAAACGATTAATAAAAAAAAAAAAGATTTCGACGATTTTAAAAAATAGACTAGTCACGACAAATCGACGAATTGCGACAGTCCTACTGTAATATGAAACCAAGACTCAGATTTATTTCAAACACTCTTTAACTTAATTAGGCATTAAGTTGATTTGGATAAAATGCATGTCAATAAATGATATATTTGTTGGACGACAAGTTTATAAACGAGCTCAAAACTGTGCTACATTAATTCAGACCAGATTATAGAAGGAGCATTTCACTACTGATTATATCCTGTATAAATGTGACAAATAAAAGAACCTTGAACCTGGAGCTCCTCGTTAAGCGATTAACTCGTCCTCAGTTTCACGTCCGCCTTCCACGATGTCGCACACAGAAATATGTCAACAACTAGACTTTATCGTTAATATTGTGGGACGACTAATTCTTATAGTAGGGAGAATCTTTACCGGACGATAAGATATTGCTACTCCACTATTAAGTGCACTTGACACACCTGGCTCATTATAAAACACACACACACACACACACTGCGCGTCTTGTTGAAAGAGTCGCCGGTCGCAGATCAGGCCAAGTGAGTGGATTACTGTAAGATCACGATAAATAAATATGGATCAATATGCCAAATTACACAAGGATCCAAGTCTGCAGCGTCTAAAATTTGGGCTTCAGGAGAGAGATTGGTTGGATGAGGGAAAGATCATTAAGCTAAGCCAATTGGAGGCAGAGTAGAGCGGGTCCAATCCATTGCCAACATGGGACACTACAGGTGACTCGCAGATACGACGACGAAAATATGATATTTTCATGTTTATTCCTGTGAAGCAATCTGTATTATATATAAAGTGCTGTCGAAACAAAGCTGACTTGACTATAAACTACATAATGAAAAGCATTTCTCCAATCTAGCAATGCTCTAATAGAGCACGGTTGGGCCAATCACAGCAGTCTGTTTCCGAACGAGAGCCAATCGCTTCACAGCGTTGACCTAGGAGGCGGGTGCTAAAGACAAGCGCTCTATAAATACAGCAGGAGTGAAGATTGATCTCGAGTTCAATGTGTTCGTGTTTATGCAGATATATGCATGTTTACATGATGTATATCTCTAATTAGAGCTAGATAGGGTAACAAGACTGATAGATTCCACCAGTTAATTACATTTAGAGGTGTAAACATTACACCGTTTTCTGAAATTGACTATTTAAATATGCAAATTATTAAATTAGGCATTCTCTAATTAAATATGCATACATTTGCATAGTCCAAAACAGAAATCTGAAATAAGGTTTGAAAATATTCTTTGATTTTGTAGAAAAAAAAAAAAAAAATTATCGCTCCATAAATCAAACAAATACAGGTTTTAGCATGTTTTTAGGAGTGAGATGTTGTATATTTCATTGTGATTGATGTAAAAATATGACACCTTGAATAAAAACACACCTTTAGAATATAGAGAGGTATAAAACTGTAACGTTTGGTGTTCGTAAGAGAAAAAACTCTTTAAAGATTGACGCAAATAAAAAAAGTGCAATAAAATAAACACTTCAATGTGTATTTCCATATATTACCAAACATGTTATGAGCACAAAATCTCAAAAATCTATTATAATTCACATTTATATCCATGCATTATATCCAAATTATGCACCTGTTTTAAAAATGCACATAAAAGTTAATGCATCCTTTGTTTACAATAATGTTGCAAATTATTAAATATGATATCGATGGCTCTGGATGTTGCAGCTTCATTCATAATATAATAAATATTATTAACAAGATGCTTTGTCTTTGATAGGTTGAAGGCATACTACTACAGTGCTTGGATACAATATATTTTATTATTATTATTTGTTAGCCAACCTCATTAATAAGGCTTTGTTTTCGCTCAGAAATAAAGGTCCAAAAGCTGTCACCGGGGCGGTAGCTTTCAAAAGTCCACGTTTGTACATTTCGGTCCATTTAGAGGCACATATAAGTACTGCATATTAGAACCTAATAGGTACAAAAGTGTGCCTTTTGAAAAGGTACCTCCCCAGCGACAGCTTTTGTACCTTTGTTTCTGAGAGTGAGAGAGCAAGCCGAAGACTCCGAACAAGCAGTTGTGTATTTTGTCCTCGCTTCATTTGCTCCATTTACAGGTGGATCTAAAGACTGCAGCCCTGATCTGTGGAGATGCTTTCAGAGGCTTCTCGTCCAGACGACCCCGTGACCTCTGCTTCGCTCTAAATTGATTGGTATCTTTGAGAAGCCACTTGCTGACGTTCATGCTCCTGTGAAGAGACGCTGTTGGTTTTATATAACGCTGTGTGGGAGGCCGGTGACGAGCCCATCCAGTGCATACGGCGATGTGTGGGCAGTGCTTTTAACAAATGCACACTGGTTCACACTCAGCTTATATGGGGGAGTACAGGAATAAAATGATGTAAATAAATACCCTCTAACGACGGAGCTGGAAATATCTATTGATTTGTGTGTTTGCTGATTATGTGTGTGCTCTTAATTCAGAATATGCAGCTGGATTTATAACTCAGATCATAAGTGTTGTATATTTAGTTCAGACAGCATGCAGCACTTTAATGGATTTCCAAAGCATTGGCTATTAAAGAGAAAACAGTTCCCATTAAAGCCAATCGCTGATCCGATGAACACAGGGAAACTATCAATCATAATCCACTGCTGCTGTAGATTATACAGACAGGAGTGGACTTAGTGATGGGGGGTCTAAGCTAATTCCAGGTATGGAAGCTAATCCCCACAATAACTATGTGTCACTTTATGCATAACCCTTATTTTGCTCACTCCCATACAGTTTATTAATCCCGTCACAACCAGTAATGAGTCAATCTGCTTCTGTACTTAAGCCAAATTAGGCTACCTTATTTTTCTTTCGGCTCACAAAAGGAAGACATTATCCCAAAAAAATTTTTTTTTGCATGCACTTGTCAATTTAATAACATAAAATTATCCCATGCAACTCATTCCATATTCCATGCATTTAACCCTTATTGTGCTCGCTCGCTCTAGTTTATTTGCCCCTTCACAGCCAGTAATTAGTTGTAGTAACAAAGCCAAATTAGGCTACCTTAATTTTTTTTGAGATCATAAATGAAGACATTGCACTTTAAATGTTCCAATCTTTTTACAAACATAAAAAGATCCCATGCAACTCTTTCCATATTCCAAGTGTTCTGAAGACCAAATCGAAAATGAAACCTGTTAACCTCCAGTCATTGCATTCGTGCATTTATACGAGTACGCGGCAGTTCACGCCGGTGCGGTCTCACACGAGAGTCATTTTGAAACATCAAGATAAATACACTAGTGACTTGAAACACAAGACTTTCTTTACTGAGGTGAATATCTCTGCTCTGAGACAGCATAGAATGCATGCAGAGCGCTCCGTCTATAATCACTATAGCTGTCTCGCTCACTCCAGTGCATCGAGATCTCACGACGTCTCGTTAATATGCTCTACACTGCACAAAGGATCTCTTATCTACATCGTATCTACACTTCGTTATAATGAGACGATGCCCGACCTTGCAGAACTCAGCATTTAAGTGCCCTTAATTCCCCGGGGCCCTATGCTTACCTAACTTATTGGTTAAGTCCGCCCCTGTATATTGGGTATATTGTGGGGACGCCTCCCTACTGTTTTTCCCAAAACACCCAGAAGATGAAGTCAAGATCAATGTAACTATGGACTGTTTTGACGAGAACGTTGACGTTGAAGCGTATGTACCGAAGATAAAACAGTTATATATGATACGAGAACAGCTGGGCCTGTAGATAGGGAGCATGTGTTATTTAACAAAAATCTAATTATGTTTTCAGAATGACTTCATGTTTTTCTCAAACACAGTGTGTGGGGTAAAACATCCCCATGCAGGGGGCAATAACTGAAGTTATTCTTACTAGTTGGTACTAGTTTATATTTAAAAGTTACCTCAAGCTGGCATCAGGTAACTTTTTATTTTCAAATAAATTATAATCATAATTCTTGATTTATATTCTTTTTTTATTTTAAGCTAATACTGCCTGTAATCGGATTTCGCTGTAAATGTTTAAAGCAAGTTGCTTTGTCAAGATTGGCTTTGTCAAGACAGAAATGTGTATGATTGGTCAATCCATTCATTGTTGACCAAATATAAAACAAAGCTGTTCACTGTACAGCGTCATATTGCCATTGGTGGCTCTGTTTCAACATGAAGTTAAAGCAATGTATTCAGAGGTGACGAAACCACCCGTGTGAGGTGTTTCTTTATTAAGCAATCTGTGAATGATTCAGTTCTCGATCCTCAGCATCAGGCATTGTCTTGCATTCATTCATCAGTACGTGACAGCGCTGGGTTTATCTCAGCGCCGTTATTCCCTCTGATCCTCCCATGACAGCACCATGGTCCCACGACTTCTGCTCTGATATATGATCAGCTCCCCTGCAGACAGGTTATTTATCTGTAAATTGATCGGCAGGACTTCGCCGCTCGTGTCCTGCTGAAATTGTGAGGGCAGCTCGAGCTTTAGCGCTTCATAATGGAGCAATCTAGCTCCTCTCGCGTTTCCACAGATGGCTTTTCCCATTTTCCCAGAGCTTATTGCTCCCCTGCAGCCATATTTTACTGGGCAGTTGACCTGCGTCATTCATATTCATTTAACCGTGCTGCTGGGGGGGGGGGTTCTGAGATGACATGAGAGCTAGGATTTGTGACTATAGATGCTGGATATATCTACCCACACTGTGGCCATAACATACAGATGTGCAAAGACATGTGAACGGCTCAAAACTACAGTCGAGTCGCCATTGATGGCTCCTCAGAACCATCCACAGAACCTTTCCTTGCATAAAACGTGTGTGTGTGTGTGTGTGTGTGTGTGTGTGTGTGTGTGTGAGAGAGAGTGAGTGAGTGAGTGTGAGTGTGTGTGTGTGTGTGTGTGTGTGTGTGTGTGAGAGAGTGTGTGTGTGTGTGCCACACCCTGAGAGACAGCAGGTGAATGTGTGTGTGTGTCGTGTGTGTGTGTGTGTGTGTGTGTGTGTGTGTGTGTGTGTGTGTGTGTGTGTGTGAGAGAGAGTGAGGAGTGAGTGAGTGTGTGTGTGTGTGTGTGTGTGTGTGTGTGTTTGTGTGTGTGTGTGTGTGTCACAGCCTGAGAGACAGCAGGTGAATGTGTCTGTGTGTGTGTGTGTGTGTGTGTGTCACAACCTGTGTGTGTCTGTGTGTGTGTGTGTGTGTGTGTGTGTGTGTCTGTGTGTCTGTGTGTGTGTGTGTGTGTGCTACAGCCTGAGAGACAGCAGTGAATGTGTGTGTGTGTGTGTGTGTGTGTGTGTGTGTGTGTGTGTGTGTGTGTGTGTGTGTGTGTGTGTGTGTGTGCCACAGCCTGAGAGACAGCAGGTGAATGTGTGTGTGTGTGTGTGTGTGTGTGTGCCACAGCCTGAGAGACAGCAGGTGAATGTGTGTGTCTGTGTGTGTGTGTGTGTGTGTGTGTGTGTGTGTGTGTGTGTGCCACAGCCTGAGAGACAGCAGGTGAATGTGTGTGTCTGTGTGTGTGTGTGTGTGTGTGTGTGTGTGCCACAGCCTGAGAGACAGCAGGTGAATGTGTAGTGTGTCTGACCCGCATGTATGTTATTGTCCAACACAGTGATCCTTAGTATGTATATATGTATGTTTCTATGTAAGTTAAAGACTGTGGTATCAAACGTTCTAATGTGCTACAGTTTAATACTTCTAAGATGTTATAATATTCCATTCTATCAATGCGATGTTCATTTAATTATTATATTATTATTATTTTATCTTTTTGAACAATGTATACTAAGCTTTGGCAATATTTTATCATTTACAGTCATGCCAATAAAGCAATTTTGAATTGAATTGAAAAATAGAGAGAGAGAGAGAGAGAGAGAGAGAGAGAGAGAGAGAGAGAGAGAGACCCGCGTGGGCTCACAGTGACCCGATCTATATATACTGAACCACAACTATTGACTCATTTGAGCCTATTTTTATTTCTCTGAAGAGATTTTAGGAGAAACATTTGAGAAAATCGTTACACTACAAGAATTTTAACCAGAAAGAGCCACATATATACTCTCACAACAGACTCATATTTATGTGAAACATAAACATAAATATATAATATAAACATATGTCTGTTTCTATAGACTATGCTTTAGATGAGGACAGGTTATGAGGAAAAGCTCAATCTTAACCGACAGCTAAGAAATAATTATCCATTCAGAAATAATTGTCCCATAAAGTTTTCATGTTACCTTGACATTCGTATAACCAATAAAAAACATGTTTTAAAACGTTTAAAAGATGTTCAGATAACATTCAGAAATAAGGGTTTTGTAACTTAATGAAACATAAGCAAACATTTTTTTGAATATATATATATATATATAATCTGTGGACTTATCTGGTCTTTAATAATGTTTTCCAAACGTTTGACAAAAACATTATTTATATATCGTTCATAGAACGTATTAATTCTGAAAGGTTTTAGTTAGACGTTCATCTAATGTTTTTAAGCAACTAAGTTGAGCAAACTTAAAAATTTAAGGCAGCGCTGTGAAACAGCCAATCAGAGCAGAGCTCAACATTAAGCAGCGCTGTGAAACAGCCAATCATAGCAGAGCTCAACATTAAGCAGCGCTGTGAAACAGCCAATCAGAGCAGAGCTCAACATTAAGCAGCGCTGTGAAACAGCCAATCATAGCAGAGCTCAACATTAAGCAGCGCCAGTGAAACAGCCAATCAGAGCAGAGCTCAACATTAAGCAGCGCTGTGAAACAGCCAATCATAGCAGAGCTCAACATTAAGCAGCGCTGTGAAACAGCCAATCAGAGCAGAGCTCAACAATAAGCAGCTGGAAACAGCCAATCATAGCAGAGCTCAACATTAAGCAGCGCTGTGAAACAGCCAATCAGAGCAGAGCTCAACATTAAGCAGCGCTGTGAAACAGCCAATCAGAGCAGAGCTCAACGTTAAGCAGCGCTGTGAAACAGCCAATCAGAGCAGAGCTCAACATTAAGCAGCGCTGTGAAACAGCCAATCAGAGCAGAGCTCAACATTAAGCAGCGCTGTGAAACAGCCAATCAGAGCAGAGCTCAACGTTAAGCAGCGCTGTGAAACAGCCAATCTTTGCATTTTCTCGACTTATTTTAAGTTTATACAATAAATAAAAAATTCGCTGAAGCCTGTTGCCATACATTTTTTAGTTTGCTCAACTTTTACATTTTTTTACATTGAGTCTGGTCATAAATAATGTTCCTTTGAACGTTCAGAAACAATATTTTGATAACTCAAATGGGAACGCTAGCACATTGTTCATTATATTTATGAAATGTTTTACACTGTAAAAAATTTTCAACTTAAATTAATTTATTACCCCTCTTAAAGAAATGTTTTAAGTTTAGTCAACTAAAATATTCAAGTTGTCACTTAACATAACATTAAATAACGTAAACTTAATATTTTTAATCAAATGATTTTGAGTGGAAACAATTATTTTTCTTACAGTGTAGTTGGATGTTCATCTAACGTTTTTTAAGCGTAATTACTTGTTTCAAAGGTTCAGAAAAAATTATAAAGTAACATCAAGTAGAGTAACCAAGAATTTTTTTTTTTATAAAACAATAAAATACCGGACGCTTTGAATCTTCAGAGAACATTCAACCTTTTCATAACTTAATGGGAAGATTAACAAAACATAAACAGCTAATATTCTGTTCATAAGCGAGTGAAGCACTACTGAAGTGATAATAGAGTATAATAACACACACAGCTGCATTCTGAGGGAGACGCGCAGCTAAGAATAATGCTAGTGTGTGTCTGCGAAGGCCAAATGCAACACAAAGTCCCACAGAGCCATAATTATCAATCAAGCACCAACTCAAACGCATCACCAGGTGAATATCAATAGACTCTGGCTGTACGCCGGTTTCTCAAACCCACAGGGTCATCAACAATTAAGGCAGATAATTATCCTGCGCCGCTAGCTGGATGTTAGCGCTGAATGGCTGAATGAATTGTCACAGGTCACGTTAAGATGTCAGAATGAGTTCATGATGATATCTGATAGAAATCATCCCGTATCGAATCGTTTGTTTATCGTCTCCTGATGCGCGATGAAGCAGCGTTTGCTCTTCTCTCGTGCAATAACAGTTACAGGAGCTTTTTCAACTGCATTAAAAGAGCTTCTTGGCACATGTTGCTGAAGCTATGCCTGTTTTCACTGCTTCTGCTTGTATTAATAGTGGAAAGTTTATTTGTATGCCTTGAGCTCTTGAAGCTCCGCCCTTTTCTGGAAGGGGATGCTCATTTGCATTTAAAGGGACACACACAAATGTAGCGTGTTTTTGCCAAGCGGCAACCTCCCGCTCTCTCTTGTGAAACCAATACGGACGTGACTAAAACTGCAATTCGTCAACTGGCCGCTGGACGGGCTCCAAAAGGAGTCATAGACTCCTTAAAAATTAAAAACAAAACCCAATATCTCATAAATTTAATAACAGCCAAACTGTATTGTTAATTAAAAGCTTGTCCAAAGAGGTGTGTCTTTAGGTGTCTTTTAAAAGAGCCCATTGTTCTCAGTGTTATAAGGAGAGAGTTCCAGAGCCACAGCACCTGATCAACTTTTGTCTTAAGACATGTTTTAGGAATAGGTTCTGGTCAGAAGTCCTTAAAGACCGACCAGGAGAATGTGCATATAGTAGATCCTGAATATAGGAAGGTGCCTGACCATGCAACGCTCTATAAATAATTACTACAATTTTAAACTGCACTCTAGATGGATTTCTCGCGGCATTAGTATAAGAACAGCCAAATTCCACAGAAAAAAATTTGGACTTAGCAAGACTTCGAGAATTTCTCAGTTAGCAGCAGGTCAGTGAGAAAACATGTCAGATACGCTGGATAAAGCATAATGTATTAACAGCTAGTTTGTTGAATCTAACAAAATGCGATCACATTGTACAATTACGATAGCATAACAATTAAACTTACAGGACATTCATAAACTGAATAAAAACATAAAAAGCAAAAATAAACTTGATGCACATTCTTTATCTATCATTGTGTATAAACGGAGCTCGCTGTAAAACTTTAAAGGTTTCCAGACATCCTTAAGTTAATATTTTCATCTCAATTTTAGTTTTTCTGAAAGTGTTTTTTTATGCTGTATAGATTGGTTTTCGCAATATTCATGGTCAAATTCAAAAATGTTTTATTTTGAATTACTAAAAAAGTCAACGATTGTCTTTAATTGACAAAATATTTAGTCACGTCACCTTTGTTTATATAGCTCTCTATAGAGCGTTTCATATGTGCTCTACCTATGGGGCATGTTGTCACATTTCACTTCCATTCTTTTAGGATAGATAAAGAAAAATTGAACGTTTGAACTGTTTTAATGAAATTAATTAGAGCACATATTTTTACATGCATGAAATTAATGTGGAGAAAAACAAATACTCTGAATTCTAAGTGAATTTACATAAACTGAGAAAGCCATACAATCTCTGACAGTTTAAAAATCTTGCTGAATGTTTTTGCAGAAAAGCTCAATTTTATCTAGTAGCTCAGTCAGTAGATCATGGCGCTTGCAACATAAGGTCATGGGTTCGATTCCCAGGGAATGCATGAACCAATCAGATGCAATGAAATGAAATCTCCCGCCAAATGCACGAATGTTGAAATCTCGCTTCAACCAAATGACTTGACTTACGACTTCACAGCTCATAAATAAAATGTTTTGAGCTTGATTAAATAGGCTGTGTAACTCAAGTTCACTTTCACATTGTGCTGCTTCGTTATGGATTTCTTCCAACTTTTCCAATAGCAGTTGGTGTACGGCCAGCTCTTAATTAATTCTCAAATAATAAATGAGCACAAGGGCTGTCATAACACCCTGATGATAATAGCAGTTTTATTTAGAAACGCATTTCATCCATCGATCAGCTCTGCTCCAGTGTTTTCATCAGTGGTCCATGAAACCCTGTGAAGCCAAGGCTTCTGCTAAACCAACAGGTTATGATTTGCAGCTGAGCTGGAGAGGTTGGTGTCAGCAGACGGGATCGTCCATGTGTTGGTGCGATAACATTTGGAAGTCCTGCGCTCTGTTGTCAAGCAATGCGACCCCAGATGCGTCCATGTGCACAGACATGATTAATGAACCGACGTCGGCATGAGACTCTATTGTGTGCGCCGGGTCCAACCGGGAGAAGGAATCGGAGCAATTAAAAAGGGAGCATCGCATTACTCAAACGCCTCAAGCGTACAATAGTGTCGTAAAGACACAAATACGGCAATAAGAATGAAATCGGCCAAGATTACAACCAAAACCTCCAGCTCAGAATGAGAAACATCCATTGCTGTCATCTGATTAACAAAATGTTTGTATTAGACTGAGCGCTGTTCAATATGAGCCAATGACTGTCCTCTGGGTCAAATGTAACAACCCAATGTTTGGGTAGTTTTTAGTGTTACCAGCCCCTGGGTCAAATGTAACAACCCAATGTTTGGGTAGTTTTTAGTGTTACCAGCCCCTGGGTCAAATGTCACAACCCAATGTTTGGGTAGTTTTAGTGTTTGTCATAATTAGTAGCTCATCACAACACGAGAAATCACTGCGTGAGTGAACTGTCCAAATCAAACTCAATCACTAAATATTTCAGACTTAGCTCGACGGCGATTCATTCACAAATCACTCGTTCTGTTTATAACACGCATGACACAGTTGATGAAATATTATAGGAAACATTCTAACAATGTTACGAGCTTCCAGGAGCCTAACATTAATAGAACGTATGTTCAAAGTTAATAACACTCTCAAAGCATTTGTACCTCATTCAAGGAATGTTTTTTTCTGACATATTTTAGTTTTGCTTGATAATTTTTAAATGTTACTACTTGTTTCAGAACGTTATATCTCAATGTTTGCAAAATCATAAAATGGAAAATTTCCATAACGTTTGATAAAATGTTTAAAAAATTGGAAGTTTTGACCATTCGGGGAACATTTCGAAATAACGTTTTCATAACCGATTGAAATATGTTCTTAGAACATATTTTGTCGCCACCATCAGACGAGGATATATCAGTGATATTGCACGGTAAAAAGGTAGGATTTCTAGGATTTTAAGTGATTCTAATTTTTACGAAACGATATTGATTATTAATTCCCATGAATCGATTAGTTTGGCCTGTTTACAGTTAACGAATGGAACATTGTAGCATACCTCCCATCCAATAAATCACAATAACCTTTGATATGAAACAAAGTCTCAGATTTCAAATTCTGTCCATTTTATTACCGTATTCAAACAATAAATGTCGTTTTGGTGCTGCTTAATCAGTTCAAAGCGCTTTATTAACAGTTACAGCACAAAATAAACACCAATAAAAAGAAATAGTACAACTTACCAAAATCAGTCTCCTGTCTCAAGATGTCAATGTCTTGTAAACAATGTCACGTGACGTCACATTTACCCCTGCGAAAATAAATAAAAACATAATCGGTGACCATAAACTCATTAGTCAGCTAGAAAAATGAGACTGAGACTTGAGAGCCTTGCTGTTTAGTTCTCAAGTCTCATTTCGAGAAGCGTCTGGATTTAAAACTCCATTGAAGCGGCTAAATATCCTCCAGTGCCAGTATTTGCTCTTAAACCAGTCATAACATCATATTGTGATTAAAACACACTTTCCCAAAGCCTGCTCGTCTCTGTGTGTTTGCTTGGAGGGAGAGATTTCATTAACGAGAGTGAAGTACGCCTGACATTTATTCTGTGACGCGGTTCTTGACACTCATTATAATGTTATCTTTGATTGAGATGCATGGGAGGAAACTACTCAGCTCTTAAAACAATGAGATATGATATTATAGGAGTTATTAAAGCATAAAGACGCTGTATATTCATGAGATGTTCAATAACACTCGTTTATTGATAGTTTATTATAGTGTCGGGGAAGGTTATATTTAAAAGTTATGCATTACAATATCGTGCTACTCTATTAAAAAAAAAAACTAAATATGTTAATTATTTACTTTTTATGGAAAGTAATGCATTCTGATGCTTTTGCGGGCTGGGGGTGCTTATTTATCAACAAAAAAACATATTTTTGCTTTCAAAAATATTTGTTTTTAAATCTCTTACAAGCTTGACATTCAGAAATAACGTTTAAAGGGAACGTTATAAAATGTTCGTATGTTAGCTGAATACTTTCTTTAAAAATAAGTCGAGAAAACTCAAACACATCACACACACACACACACACACACACACACACACACACACACACACACACACACACACACATAAGTCGAGACACACACTCACACACACACACACAAAAACACAGTCGAGCACACACACTCACACACACACACACACACACACACACACACACACACACACACACACACACACACACACACAGAGACACACACACACACACACACACACACACACACACAGTCACACACACACACACACACACACACACACACACACACACACACACACACACACACACACACACACACACACACACACACACACACACACACACACACACACACACACACACACACACACACACACACACACACACACACACACACACACACACACACACACACAGAGACACAGACACACAGACACACACACACACACACACACACACGCACACACGCACACACACACACACACAGGCTGATTTAACCTGTCATCAACCAGCTGTGGTGTGTGTATCGGAGCAGATTCACTCGTGTATAATCGTCTGTAACGTGGTAAATTAGAGGCTCTGGCATTCGATGAGAGTTTAATAAGATGCTGTTGTGGCGAGAGGTTAACAACCTCACTCGCAGCGCGGGATGTTATAAATATCAGCGCTTGGCCAGAAACACGCCGCATTTATTCTGATGTTTCCATGGCAGCCAAACACTCATCAGCAGAAACCAGAGGAACTAGTCTGATCGCTTGATTCCTTCTTTAGACGCGGCTCTCTCAGAAAGTTCAGTGTTTCATTAACAAACTTTCTCCTCTTCATTTGGACTAATTGTGCTTGTGTGATTAATGAGGGCTTCCAGTGAAGAGCAGATCACCTCAGAAGATGACAAACACAACTTACACTTAACTCAAGCTTCATTTACACACTGTTTCAGGAGTCCTTATCAGCTCTGAACCTTTCCACACAGTAAAAATAAATAAAAAGAGTTGAGCAAACTTAAAATTTCAAGGCAACCAGCATCAGCAGATTTTTTTTTGAGGAGAAAAATCTCCTTAAAAATAAGTCGAGAAAACTCAAAAATCTCCTAAAAAATAAGTCGAAAAACTCAAAAATCTCCTAAAAAATAAGTTGAGAAAACTCAAAAATCTCCAAAAAAATAAGCCAAAAAAACTCAAAAATCTCCTAAAAAATAAGTCGAAAACTCAAAAATATCCTAAAAAAATAAGCTGAAAAATCTCAAAAATCTGCTAAAAAATAAGTTGAGAAAACTCAAGAATCTGCTGAAGCTGATTGCATTAAATGTGTACGTTTGCTCAAATGTTTAATCGTTTTTATTTTTACAGTGCCAGCATTAAGGCCTTTACGTTTTTTTTTCAGCTGCTTGCACACATTTTCCAAACTTTGCCTCTTTTTTCACAACTTTACACACAAATCCATGAATTGCACTCACCATGCCTCACAATATCACATCTCACAATATCACAAACACATCACATCTTTACCATGACATTAATTCCTGAGATTTGTGTGTGTGTTACATAAAGAAGTGTGTTGTGTTTCATGAAATGTAAAAGTCAAAGGCTGAGAATCAGTGTCTGGTTTTGTAGATTTGAAGTATTTCTGCTGTTTGAGTGACAGCTTTCAGAAACAGCGTGACAAGGAAATATTTAGTGTTTAAGCGGCTGACAAACTGTATCAGAAAATCATAAATTCATGAAATAAGGAAAATCTTGGAAAACAGGTATTTCTATCACATCGTAAAATCAAGACAGATTTACCGGAGACGGGTTAGAAGCGGACTACGGTGTTTTTACAGAAGCTGTTGTATTTATAAAGGACGTTGTTTCAAAGCAGCTTTACAGAGAACGGTCTCAGTAATAATGCTCTGTAAAACGCTGTAATACAAGTGCTAATATCTTCATTTAGCAGCTCAATTAAAACAAAAAAGATGCTTTAATAGCTGCATGGATAGTGAGAGCATGATCGCAGACTATTCTGAACACAACCCTTAATTAAATCATTTTAAAGTCACGACTTGATGATTTCTTTCAGCATAAATTGCCTTTTTTCCTCATTAACAAACGCATTTGCTCATTAAGAGTGAGCTTCAGAAGCACACAAACCGCGGTTCTTTGGAAGAATCACGAGAAGCGAGGAACAAAAGACTTCACGAAGAGAAACCTGCAGAATATAATCGACTCGGCAGCGGAGGCGGCGGATGCATTAGTGACACTAAACAAGCTTTCATCTATAAATGCATCTCCTGAAAATATGCAAACAATAAAGAGTCTCATTTAAATATGCGCGGTGTCACATGATTGGTGCAGAGTGTCACATGACCAGAGCAGAATCTTGAGAAGGTGCTGAACATAAACATATGACAAATATTTTTGGTACATGTTATATTTAAGGTGTCTAGTATTAATATATGAACTCTCAGTTAGAACGAGTAAATATCTTGGTGGTCACAACAGTGATCAGCTTTTAGTGCACTTAAAATGTTTAAGTGACAAAACATTCCACCAAATTTGAAATGTTACAAATACGTTACAATGTTGAGGTTGGAAAACTGGTGGCACTAATGTAACAATTGTATGATATATGTGATACAATTTTGAATAGTCAGTATTTTAATAGCCAATATTCATATCAGTGTTGTGTAAGGGTTTTTATGCATAATAGCAATTCTAGAATGTGATCAGACTGTTTAAAATAGCTATACACACATTTTTATCATTGCGTGTCCCTCTTAATTGTTTGCCGTGACATTTGGGGCCAAAGCAATCCATGCCTCATTTTCTCAGCCTTTAAAGGCCAACAGTCCATCAAATCGATAGCGCGGTGTTCACTATTGAACTTCCGTTTACTCTGTTACTGATGCCTTATATGTAATGTGATGTGATGTAATGTAATGAGGCCGCATACTTGGATGAGGTAGAGAGACTCACATCATGGTGCCAGGACAACTGTCTCTGAACGTGAGCAAAACTAAAGAGCTGATCGTGGACTTCAGGAAGAGACAGCAGCGGCCCTACACTCCTCTTATGATCAGTGGGACCCCAGTGGAGAGGGTGAGCAGCTTCAAATACCTCGGTGTAAACATCTCCAAGGACCTGACATGGACTACACACATTCAGACTCAGGTTAAGAAAGCCAGGCAAAGACTGTACCATCTGCGACAGCTGAGGAAATTCAGGGTCTCACCAGCTATCCTGAAAACTTTCTATTCAGGGGCCATAGAAAGTGTACTGACTCAGTGCATCTCAGTGTGGTATAGTAACTCATTAAACCAGGACTGCAAAGCTCTACAGAGAGTCGTGCGCTTAGCTGAGCGCATCTCAGGGTCTACTCTCCCCTCTCTGCAGGACATCTACCTCAAACGCTGCAAAAGCAGAGCTGCTAAAAGACTCAACTCACCCCGGTAACCATCTTTTCTGTTCACTGCCATCTGGCAAGCGCTTCAGGAGCATGATGGCA
This sequence comes from Gymnocypris eckloni scoliostomus, assembly GCA_027564155.1. NCBI lineage: Eukaryota > Metazoa > Chordata > Actinopteri > Cypriniformes > Cyprinidae > Gymnocypris > Gymnocypris eckloni. The sequence goes on along the minus strand of CM050425.1, from coordinate 18,686,327 downwards.
AAAACTGAGAGACTGAGGAGGAGCTTCTTCCCTCAGGCCATCAGGCTCCTTAACACAAACTCAGTTTCATAAACACTTACAAGACTCAATTTATTAACTGCAAAACATTCATATTCTCATCATCCGTATTGCTGCTATGTGTACATCCCCGGTACAACCAGTTTGCACATCCCTGTTTATATTACTATTTATTAAGTCCCAGTATACTGTTTTGCACATCTTATTTGTTTTTATTCTATTGCACATTTTACTCTTTATTTCACCTATATTTATATATATGCTCTTGTGTTCTGTTACTTTTATTTAATTTTTATTTTTTTGCACTGTCCACTGAGCGGACCTGACTTGATTTACATTTCACTTCTGATTATACCCTGTATAATTTAGTATGTGACGAATAAACAAACCTTGAACCTTGAACCCTTGATGTTTGTGTAGCTGCACAAACCAATGGCGCTTTAGTCCGGCCGATTGTTTGGAGCCGACCTCTATATAAGTTGGCTCAAAACACCATTTCATCAGAATCTTTTCCCTTTAGTGGTTCATGAGTGGTTCATGTGCGGGGCAGACTGAACCAAGGAGTGGACATGCTGTCCAGAGACAATATAGCTCTAGGGGAATGGCCACTCCATCCCAAATTGGTTCAGTCTTTGGCAAGGTGGACCTCTTCCCATCTGAAGACAGCTGTCACTGCCACGTAATGGCAAATGGATGCAAATTTGCTATTTAAACAACACGGCACAGGATGGTAAAATGAGAATTACGTGACAGCTGATGCTTGGAAATCCATTTGTCTCATGTTTTTAGGGACCGTTAAGTAAACTGGGCTCACAGAGCAGGTCGTTCTGTATCAGCGCATAGCACGGTGTGGACACCATTCCCAATACACAACTTGAAGTGAACGTTTGATACTGAATGCCCCAGTTACTAATGTAACCTCGGTTCCCTGAGATAAGGGAACGAGCGTTAAATCACTTGCCATGCTATAAGCTGCACATGAATCGATGGCTATCGCTTTAGTTGAGTGATTCTGATGAAATAGCACTTAGAGCCGGCTCTGCACATTCTGGCGAACTAAAGCACCACTGGTTTGTGCAGCTACAAAAATGTAACAAATCAGGATTCAGTGACAGGGTAAACAGGAGTAAACCCCATACGCAAGGCTCATTCCCTTATCTCAGGGAACCAAGGTTATGTCAGTCGCCGGAGAATGAGACGCGCTGTCTGTTTGCGCACACCGCTGGGAGATCTGATGAGCGCCGTCGGCCCTTCCCTCATGCACGTGGGCAGCACAAAAGCAGCTTTACAGTAATTGTGAGTTATTAAAACCGGTAATCACCCCCCGAGCGCAATGAGGTGTAATGAACTTCACTGCATGCAGACGGATAAGAAGCAACCGCGCTCGTGTTTGTGAGAGAAAATCATCAGCTGTAACCCCAGAAGCACGTTTTCCCCGATTGGCACTCAAAGAGAATCAAAACAGCATTGAGTTGAGAAGCTTGTGCGCACACACCTACACACATCCACCCACGACGCCTCTCAAAGCACACACACACACACACACACACACACACACACACACACACACACACACACACACACACATGTTGGTTTTTATGGTTTATGGGGACTCTCCATAGGCGTAATGGTTTTTATACTGTACAAACTGTATGTGCTATTGCCCTACACCTACCCTACACCTAAACTTAGCCCTCACAGGAGACGGTGCATTTCTACTTTCCCCCCAAAAAACGCACACTGTATGATTTAAGTGTGTTAAATTATGGGGATACTGAAAATGTCCTCATAAATCACCTTCTCCTTGTAATACCTATGTTATACCCATGTCAGTATACTAATTTGTGTCCTCATAAACCACATACACACACACACACACACACACACACACGTGCATGCGTTCAACACAGAAAGCACGGGTCAGCGGAGGGCAGGGGTCAAAACCAAAGGTGCGCGTGCTTATGCTTGCTATTAATGAGTGTGATTAGTCATTTATGATTTAATTTCGAACGTCTTTATTCATCAGCACATTTGTGCCGGTGTGTTAGAGAACTCGAGAGGGATCGGATCGCTTTAATTGCAGTGTGCTGGCAACACAACACAGCAGCCAGCGTTTCATACATGCATCAGCATTTTACACTCCTATGTGTTGGTAATTGGAAAACCTGATGATACTGTGTTTTTTTTTGCTCAGTATTAGGATACATTTAATATGTTCCCATATTTGGTTCTGGTAGACTATGTGCTGTTCCAGGAAACAAAATATGTGCTAAAATGTTTGTTTCTTTTTTGCTTTTCCACATTGTGGACACTATTTTATATTATATATAAACACTATTTAGAGTAGCTTATATCTGTGTAATATTCTGTAATTGTAATGTAATTAGAAAGGTATTACATGTATTTTAGCTATGTACTGGTGGGTTAAATCAAACTAAGGTGTTCAGTATGGATACACATGAAGTACACTTAAGTACAATCTTGATACACTATATTAAGTAGCTTATGTCTGTGTACTTACATTTATAAAATACATTTTTAAGTTCTCACCATGGTTCCTTTATGCAAATGTATAGTTTTGTCT
>CM050425.1:18671225-18676225 GCA_027564155.1 Gymnocypris eckloni scoliostomus | reverse complement strand
CAAAGCCGGAAATACAACCTCAAACATTTTCATTTTACAAAAAATGTATAAATAAATAAGTTTAAGGCTTGAATAGCTTTACTATCAAACACTTTTGTCTTGTTTTCTATAAATATCTAAACATTAATCACGATGCATTTACTTGACAAGTAAAATGACTAAAGATATTAAGTCTTGTTTTCTGACAAAAAACATCAACATTTTGTTAGTTTTAGCAAAAATATCTGCCATAATATTAATCTTAATTCAAAGGGTAAACAATATTATTTTTATTGCCACATTGGCCGATATTTTTGCTCATTTTAAGCAAAAACTAACAAAAATGTTATGTTTTTTGTCAGAAAACAAGATATAATATCATACAGTAAATCATAATATATTTGTAAAATATACTTTAGAAACAAGACAAAAATATTAAGTAAGAAAATCGTTTTTTGCAGCATGGGAATGGCTTACTGTACCTTCACACAAAAAGTGCAGATCTTTTTTCTCCTGAGCAAATATCTACATATTCATAAACCAAGATATGATTACTGGAGAAGCAAAATGACAGAAGATAAGAAGCATTGTTTAATGAGAAATTGATCAAAATTATGCGAGTTTGTGATTAAAACAAGAACAAATAACGGACAGTGGACTTAAAATCATCTTAATTCAAAGAGAAAACAGGTTTTCATAACTCGTTGACAGATATTTGTTTTTAATAATTTCTTCGTAGTATTAATTCTGCATCTCCAGTAAATGTAGTTTAAGGATGGTTGGCTATTTGCTCTGGAAAACAAGACACGCATACGGCGGAAGATTTCTGCAGTGCATGCAACGACTTTATAAATATGAGTTTTTGCTCTGATGTAAGACCTTTTAGGCCTTAATTAATGATTCTTTAAAACCAGCTGAAATCCTGGGACTCGTGTTTGTTCATTTATAGCCCGTGTTTGGCTTTTTACTGAGGGAAATATTGAACCTAACATGTAAGAATCATACACGTTTATTGGTCACAGATCTTATTTTGTGCAATAGTCCAAAAGCAGTTTTTGTTGAGGGAACCCGAGTGATGTGAGTTTATATAAAGACAGCATCGCTGACCATCTATCTCCATCTCAAGCATCTCTGTCTGCACGAGCGCTTCATCAGTTCCAAGTCTTCTCGTCTTCTTTGCATGTGCACAGAGGTCATTGAAAGGTGGCCCAGCGGCTCGTGTGTGTGGTGTTTGGTGAGACGCAGAGCTAGTGGACCCTGACAGTGCAAACGTCCTCGCGCTCAAGGAGACCGATGTTTCCCGACCTCACCACAAACACATGATGAACCCAATCAGAATCAGAATCAGCTTTATTGCCAGGTATGTGTATACAGATGGGGAGTTTGTTTTAGTGACAGAACGACAGTGACACACACACACACACACATGCACGCAAGCACACGCACGCACTCAAACACACACACACACACACACACGAAACACATTATGGTGTTTAAGTACGAGTGAAATCATCCCGATTGAGTGTAAAAGGACATACCGTATGTCCTCGTCTGCCGGTGTCCTGCGGTAAAGGGTCATTCTGTCACCCAACCGCCGTGGTGAGGAGACATCTGTTACTATCACCAGCACCGGGCAGCGAGCCAATGAACCAGCAGCTGATGACCAGAACACGACCCTGGATACTCTCACACACACACACACACACACACACACACACACACACACACACACACACACACACACACACACACACACACACACACACACACACACACACCTGCTCCTGATTCATACAGCAGACATTGGCTTTCATTATGTACATTCTCTGTGAGCAGAGACTGATGTGACAGGATCTGATGTGAATGTTCATTAGAGCAGGTCAGCAGGTGAAACACTCTCATTAAAACACGTTCCCATTACATCTCCAGATCATCTCTGTGACACTCAAAGTATCCGAGCATCACACAACAGAACAAAAACGAGGCAAAGTTGTGCGTAAGCAGCTGAAATAAACTGTAATAGATCTAGGTTTGTTCCCATAGAGTCAAGGTTATGTCCCCTGCCGGAACTCATAGAGATTGCATTGCATTGCAGTTTGTATTGAAGTCTATATGCGCGTTTCCATTACCCTTCAAATTGCGCTAATTAAAATTGAGAATTAAAAATACGACTAATTGAAACGCGTCGCAAAATCTTCCATATAATCCCCAAAAAGTTTTTACGCTCGCATGAAGTGGTTTTCCTGGCAATTCGAAAAAGTAATAGTTCGCAAAACTTCAATGGAAACGTTTTCCCGCATTTACAGGTCACATGACGCATGTTTCTGAAGCGGCTTTCCGTGCTGCATCTATAAAAATACACGCCTCCTTTGAATAAATATAGCCAAAATCCATTGCCTCGACTGAGAGGCAGAAGGGTACGTTTAGTCGCTTAATGGTTAATGGAAATGCCATAATTTCACAATACTTTTATCAACATTTATAAAATACCGCCAAAAAGTTTTGCGCAAATCTGTAATGTAAACGTAATGAGCACAGATTCTCAGCCAGAGTGGATTTTTTTTAAAAGGGGCGGTACTCCACACACGTGACTTGGCGCTGATTGGACGGTATATCAAGAGGCAGAACAATTAGTCATGAACGGTGACCGTTGTGCCATAACGAAGAAACCGCCCCTGGTGATATTAATGGAAGCCGGTTTACACCACGGAATAAAAAGTGAGTTTTTACTCACCATTCAGAGATCAAAATCATAATTGCGGGTTACAAACTTGATTGCAATATGAGTTTTTCATGCAATTATGAGAACTAAAGTCAGTCCGTGTATCAGACTTTCTTTTTTGCTGAGTTTACATCTTTCAATTTAGATTTTTTTTATATCTCTGATTAAATCTCATTTTCATCACAAAATAAATATTAATTTTGATTTTTGTTCTCAGAATCCTGAGTTTATATCTCACAATTCTATTATAAACCAGCAATTGTAAGTCAACGGCCCAGTTTCACAGACCAGGCTTAGACTAAGCCATAGTTCAATTAAGAAATGTAAGTAATTTTTATTAACATGCATTAGAAACAATATTACTGGGGTGCATCTTGAGACAAAACAAAGGCACTGATATATTTTAAGATCAATCAGTGCAAGTTTAATTCGGTTAAAACAACTCAGACTTACACTTTAGTCTAGGCTTAATTCAGCCTTGTTTGTGAAACTGGGAGAACATCTCAAAATCTTCTGAATATTGTGAGTTTATATCTCACAAATGCATGAGCAAAGTTAAAAATTATGAGATATAAAGCTTCTCTATGCTCTCAATTAAATACAAGCACTGGATGAAACTGTGTATTTCAAACATATCTAATATTATGTGTTTCAGAAAACAGACCGGTGGTCAAGCGGCGGTCAACGTCATGCTCTGCCTCTGTTCACCTTATTTATAATCCGAGCAGCTGATTAATTATGTGCCGGAGCTCATTAATTACTGTCAGCTCCAGTCAATATGGCAGGCGAAACTGTTCAAATCAGCTGTTATCTGTAAAAGCAGCTGTATTAAAAACAAGTTAAGATGCAGGTAAACAATAAAATCATCATTACAAAGAACAAGACAGCAGCTTGAGTGCGACACACATGTACCTCATTAACCTTGTCATTTAACGATGATTTACAGAGCCGCTGGAAACCATAGCAACAGTCCATCACGTGGAGTTTGGCGCTTTAATTGGCGTGTTAGTTGCTGCGATCTGCATCTCTATGAGGTAAGCATTGGGCTTAATTACGACGGTGTGGCTACAGAAACCATCAGTGCAGGAAAGCAGCTTCTCCTGTGTTATTAGACGTCTGCTGAAGTGTACAGGACTGTAAAAACACAGATTGTGACAGTAATTAACAGGCCTGGACTGTCCTTAATGATAAACCACGCTTATATTACAGCATTCGCTCACCAAACATAACTGATGATATCACGGTTTACTCACACAAGAAGGTTGTGAAGAATGTCTTCTCCATACGATAACAGTTTATGAAAAATAACATGTTTTTACTACAAATAAAACCATGGTTACTGTAGTTAACCACAAATAAAACCTTGGTTACTGTAGTTAACCACAAATAAAACCTTGGTTACTGTAGTTAACCACAAATAAAACCTTGGTTACTGTAGTTAACCACAAATAAAAACTTGGTTACTGTAGTTAACCACAAATAAAAACATGGTTACTGTAGTTAACCACAAATAAAAACCATGGTTACTGTAGTTAACCACAAATAAAACCATGGTTACTGTAGTTAACCACAAATAAAACCATGGTTACTGTAGTTAACCACAAATAAAACCATGGTTACTGTAGTTAACCACAAATAAAACCATGGTTACTGTGGTTAACCACAAATAAAACCATGGTTACTGTGGTTAACCACAAATAAAACCCCACAAATAAAACCATGGTTACTGTGGTTAACCACAAATAAAACCATGGTTACTGTGGTTAACCACAAATAAAACCATGGTTACTGTAGTTAACCACAAATAAAACCTTGGTTACTGTAGTTAACCACAAATAAAAACATGGTTACTGTAGTTAACCACAAATAAAACCTTGGTTACTGTAGTTAACCACAAATAAAACATGGTTACTGTAGTTAACCACAAATAAAACCATGGTTACTGTAGTTAACCACAAATAAAACCATGGTTACTGTGGTTAACCACAAATAAAACCATGGTTACTGTAGTTAACCACAAATAAAACCATGGTTACTGTAGTTAACCACAAATAAAACCATGGTTACTGTGGTCAACCCCTTGTGCTGAAGATGCTTCAGTTTCATCTTAAAGTAAATCATTTAATAAATAAAGAATTTGGAGGAATTCATAAAAATGGTAAAAGAACAGCTTAAAGAGATCCTGGGTATTAAGACTTGCTTGGCTTAATATAATGTAATTGATGTATCTTACCAAAATATATAGTAGAAAACACGTTTATGTTATTTAAAAAAAATCTACAAAAATCATAGTATTTTG
>CM050425.1:18646225-18666225 GCA_027564155.1 Gymnocypris eckloni scoliostomus | reverse complement strand
GCAACAGCCACTAAAATACTGCGCCATCTGTGTCTCAACCGAAGCGTGGGCACCAACACGCTCCGTCATACTAACACACAACACGCTGCTGAATATAGAAGCTACTGATGGCACAAGAGGTCCGAATCAAACTCAGAGAGCCCAGTGAATGTGAGACTTATGTCTGTTTCTCTGAGGCATCTAGTCTTTGTGTCGATCTTAATGTGTTTTGTCTGAGGAACAAACACTCGTCTGAGTCATTATACACTTTATTATGATAGTCCACTTTAGACATTCTACTAACTCTAAGTAACTTTGTAACTACATGTCAACTAACTCCCATTCATTTGTAACTACATGTCAACTAACTCTCATTCATTTGTAACTACATGTCAACTAACTCTCATTCATTTGTAACTACATGTCAACTAACATTCATGTCAACTAACTCTCATTCATTTGTAACTACATGTCAACAAACGCTTATTAATTTGTAACTACTTGTCAACTAATTCTCATTAATTTGTAACTACATGTCAACTAACTCTCATTAATTTGTAACTACATGTCAAATAACTCGAAGTAGGGTAGGTTTAGGGTTAGTAGAATAAGTTGACATATACTTGCAAAGTTTCTGACAGTCAGTATTTTCTGATCCCATCAAAATAACGTGTTAGAAGATATTAAGTCTACTAATACTCTAATGACAGCTAGTTGACACGCAGTTGTAAAGTTACTTACAGTTAGTGGAATTTCTAAAGTGGACTATCGAAATAAAGTGTTAACGAACAATCACCTGATAAGCAAAAATAAAACTAATGTCAAGAAAACAAGAAAACGTACTCTTATAGATGAATGTTCTCTACTGATTCAGAATTTGTTTATTTAGATACACCACTCAAAAGTTTTGAATAATTCATATTTTTATACTTTTTTGATCACAAACACACAAAAAATTGTGCCCCCTGTCACTCAAGTGGCCACGCCCTTAATTATGCAGAACTTTAAGGCTTAATATAATTTAAACGGATGAGTAATAAAAAAATTCACCCCTCACAGTTATAATGAAGGGCAACATTAGCTATATAGACCAAAACCACTTTTTGTTCCAGGATGTAAACATACTTTTTCTGCTGTTGAGTTGGGTATGTTAACATGGGGGGGGGTCTATGGGACTGACTCTCTTCACGAGAGAGAGCGAGAGGTTGCCACTTGATGTAAAACCATCTAAACACCAAACGCAGTGCAAAGATGGATTTAGTTGATGTCCTATAATGCCTTATTTTAATTGTTAAGTAGATTTGAGCATTTACATGAAAGTTGACACATAGTTTTTTTTACTACGGTTAGATTATGTGCCCTTATAAAAGGTAAAAATGCAAAATCCAGCGGGGTAAATATCAGTGAAGATATAGATAAAAATATCATAATTGTTCAGTTTTTATCCTGGCTTCACTCAATCCGTGTTACAGAAACAGCTGCTGCTGATCCAGAACTACAGCGCACAGGTCCTGTATAGCATCTCACCTGACGCCTACATAGTGCTCTCAACGGCCGCAGACAGCAGGGGTCTCTCGGGTCAAAGGTCACTCTTCCACACCTCGTGTCGCATCTGGAAGAAACAGAGGGAAGATGACAGAAACCGGAGCAGATTCAGATGTTTGATCTGTACAAACGAGACGCAGCATCTGCACTAATTAACACACGACCCCTCGTCTCTGATGGGACACTCAACTGTTTGTTAAAATAATACAGCAATACAATTCTTTAATTACTTACAGTAGGCATAATGAAGACATTGCTTGGGTTTAATTAAGCAAATACTGCAGAGTCTAGGATTGGATCATTAATGCAGTGATTAATACGTCTCTGGCATCTCATGCGTTTGGCAGCAATGATTTTAATGGTATTTGTGTCTTGTTTATATGTACTAATATCTTAACACTAGTAAATCAAGACACATTTACTGGAGAAGAACAATGGCATGAGATAAGTGTTTTAAAGCTCGAAAAATAATTATGTTTATGATTAAAGCAATAATAAATACCTGCCAATGGATTAGAAAAATTATCTGGTTTTCCCTTTAATTATTCTTTTTTCTGACCCCAATGGCAAATATAATTGTTTTATTTGAAGACATCAAATTAAGTGTGTGTCTGTGTGTGTGTGTGTGTGTGTGTGTGTCTGTGTGTCCGTGTGTGTGTCTGTCTCTGTCTGTGTGTGTGTGTGTGTGTGTGTGTGTGTGTGTGTCTCTGTCTGTCTGTGTCTGTCTGTCTCTGTCTGTGTGTGTGTCTCTGTGTGTGTGTGTGTGTGTGTGTGTGTGTGTGTGTGTGAGTCTGTGTCTGTCTGTCTGTGTGTGAGTCTGTGTCTGTCTCTCTGTGTGTGTGTGTGTGTGTGAGTTTGAGTCTGTCTCTGTGTGTGTGTGTGTGTGTGTGTGTGTGTGTGTGTGTGTGAGTGTGTGTGTGTGTGTGTGTGTGTGTGTGTGTCTGTCTCTGTCTGTGTGTGTGTGTGTGTGTGTGTGTGTGTGTGTGATTGTGATTGTCTCTGTCTGTCTGTCTGTCTGTCTGTGTCTGTGTGTGTGTGTGTGTGTGTCTGTCTCTGTCTGTGTGTGTGTGTGTGTGTGTGATTGTCTCTGTCTGTCTGTCTGTGTGTGTGTGTGTGTGTGTGTGTGTGTGTGTGTCCGGGTTTGTTCCAGTTCTAGTGCTGCGTGAAAAGTTTTACTGAAACTATTTTGCTGAATAATATCAACTTAATCCAGGTAATTGTTCCAATTCTGCTCCATTTTAAATACATCACATATGATGTCTAACACTAGAATCAATGCTCGGTGTGGATCACCTGAACAGATGAAGTCTGAGCTAATCGTCACACATAATGCGGTTCATTCTCCACCGAGACATTCATTATGGATGTATATGTGGCTCTCCCGCAAACACAGCAGAAAACTTGCATTATGTTCCAGTGGTTCAGACCCGGAGCTCGTGTTACAAACCCAAGCGCAGCTATTGGACATTTCTGACATCGAGGGTTGACTTAATGACCAGGAGATGGACACAAAGGCGTGATGTGCGTTAATGAATAGCGCAGCGTTCCGGTTCTGCTGAAGCCACGCGGCTCTTATCAATGCGAGATGCTGACAGCATCCGTCCCTCCATCCCAAAAAACCTCGCAGCACCTGCCTTTTTGTCTCTTCACGCTGTCCTCCTCCCTCAGCGCCGGCACAGACGAGCTGCTCAACTCAGTGTGAAACTTTCTGAGACGGATCCACAGCGCAATTACCACCAGATACCGAAGGCCCCGATGCGCTCCAACTTCTTATCGCTCTTCGCGTAGAGGTAAAAACACGTTGGAAATGAGCCGTTTACTGCCAGCTCAATTAATATGTCGATATATGTGCTGTGCGCTCAGGGGTGTGTTTAGTGTTACGGGGCCCTTAGCAAGTGTTCCCGGAGGGGCCCCCCTCAGTGGATTTTGCGATCGATTCTGGGGTAGGGATGGATATCGTTTACATTTTATCGATACTGATACGATACCTATCAATACAGTTATCCATACTACTCTCTATAATTTGGTGCAAAAATAAATGATGTAAAAATATGTTGAAAATGTCAAGTTATTTTATTACTGCAGTTTACAAATGCCTCCAAGCAAACAGAAAAAGGCACATAAAGCACATTTTTAAATAAATAAAAAGCCCTTGAGAGAGAGAGAGAGTGAGATAGAGAGTGTGTGTGTGTGAGAGAGAGAGAGAGAGAGAGAGAGAGAGAGAATGAAAGAGAGATTGAGAGAGAGATTGAGAGAGAGAGAGAGAGAGAGAGAGAGAGTGTTGTCTCTCATATAAGCATTATATGTTGTCTTAAGTTTGGCAATACAAAATGTATGTTTTGTCATGCCAATAAAGCTTAGAATTGAATTGAGTGAGAGAGAGAGAGAGAGAGTGAGAGAGAGAGTGAGAGAGAGAGAGAGAGAGAGAGAGAGAGAGAGAGAGAGAGAGAGAGAGAGAGAGAGAGAGAGAGAGAGAGAGATTTACTCAGCATACCACAGCGACATATTTGAACATCGTGTGCATAGGAGCACAACATAATGTAAAGGCTTTTTTTAACACGTAGACTTATTTATAGTGATTCTCCAATCAGGATTTACAGACATTCATTCAGGTCCTGAGTTTCATTTGTGGAAATGGGGTGAATTCCCCTCTTAGGTGACTCTTGTGGGAGGGAGGATTTCTTTTATTTGAGTGGTGGAGGGTGGAATATTTAGACTATCCCCCCCCCCCTCCAAAAAAAAAATGTAATTAAATGTTTGATCATGCTGTGTATTTATGTTTTTACAATGGGACAATTGTTGAGAGTGCACACTGGAGAGCGCACGAGTGCTGAATCGTTTAAATACTGGCAAACTTAAAAAAGAAATACAAATGATAAACTTTAGTGATGATGCATGTAAACTGTGTCAGTCGTGCAGTGTGCAGCTCGTTTATAGTGCAGACGCGATGCGGTGATATGAAGCCATTTAAGCATTTTGAGAGAGAGCTCGCGGAGAACTCATGCTGTTTGTAAAACTACACCTCACAGAAAGTAAAAAAAATATATATAAGTTATTTAATAAAGAAATATGAATTGTACCTCACCTTCAGCATTATAACTATTTTACATTCGCCATTAACACAGAAGTACGGAGATAAAACAACGCACGTATCGGTTCTCAATTCCCATCGGTAAAAATCACGCTATTGCATGGGCTGCGTGTGGTGCCTAAACACGCTACTGTTTTAGGCATTTTTACAGAAAAATATTGAATCAAGATGCACTTATTTTACAAGTAAAATTACTTAAGATATTGTCTTATTTATTTTAATAAAAATACATCATAATTTTGTTAGTTTTTGCTTAAAACGAATAATAATAATCCAGTTTAACCTTTGAATTAAGATTATTTTCTTACCCCATTGGCAGATTTTTTTGCGTTTTAAGCAAAAACTAACAAAATTATGATATATTTTTCAGAAAACGAAACATATCTTAAGTAATTTTCCTCGTCAAGTAAATGCATCTTATTTGTCTAACAAGACAAAAATAGTAGCCTAAGTAAGAAAAACATGTTTTTGCATTGTTGGACTAATTAACCAAACCCTCAATAAAATATTTTTTGGCCTTTTTTTAATTAAATGATGTCACATCAGTTCATTCTTTGATTTCAATTGTGTCAAATAAACGACTGTAAACCGAAAACGGTCACTGGAGCGAAAGACTACAATACGCACCACTTTAGCTACTAATATGCACATCTAGAGGTGAATACGGTACAAAGATGCAGCTTTTGAACCATTTGTGATCATGTTATATGATATATCTGACGGGTGACGCTTTCACAAACGCACGACTGTTCAAAAGCAGGTCACCTTACATTACAAGACACCTTCTGAGTCAGTGTGAGCAGTGTGAGCATTAACGAGCCCTCAATAGACGATCTGCAGCTCCAGCACAAGCGATGGAACACAGCCCTCCAATGACGCTCTCTAATCCAATACTCATTCTCCATGCCGCCCTCCTCTTCGCCTTTCAGAGCCATTCATGTCCCTAATGAGATTACGAGAGACGAGCGGAAACCAACATGGGTCGGTGGTTCGAACACCATCGATCCGACGCTCACTAAATCTCCGAGGCCCGGGAGTCGCTGACCGCCATCGATCGCTCGTTTGTATGCATGGGAACGCGCGAGGGCTGTTCTTTTAGCGAGGGTAAAATTGGTTTTGGACGTGCGTGGGTGTCATTAGGGGCTCGCAGCTGCCCACGCGCTGAGATCTCGTCCTGTGAAGAATGGCATAATCCTCCAGGGCCGAGTCAGAAACGGATGGATGGTGGGTGGATGGAGTGGAGGCGGATGTAGAGACGTCGGTAACGGGTGAATGAGGAGCAGCGATGGGACGGAAATAGAAAACACACGTGTTAGCGTCAACACTCGTGTGGAAAATGCATGAAAGATTTCACACTAACTCTATAATACCAGACGAAAACTTGATCTGAATGAGGACATTTTTCCCGTTTATAACGGCTTTGAAGCTATTGTATAGGGGACAGTGGGGACGGTTGCAACACTTTTTACATTTCCTTTAGTTTTCAGACACTGTTTGCATTAGAAAGCCAGAATCTTAATACAATAAAGCCATATGTGCACATATGATTAAATACACACAATTTATACTTCAACAGACACAGTTAAATGTTGCAACTGACACCACAACAGGGGACGATTGCAACATTCATTAAAATGTAATTAAAACCATTCTTAAATATCAGTTTATTTATTTTATTTATGCATAGACATGGTTTTTAAATAAGTTAAATTGGCTGTATAAAAACAGAATAGTAAATGGGAAGAAAGAAAATATAGTAACAAGTAACAACCTTGTCTTGGCTAATAATTACAATGCATTTGAACTTCAAAATATTAATTTAATCAGAATCAAGAAACTAGAATGTAATAATAGCCAACTTGTGTTCGCATCTGTGACAGGTTACTGATCTAAGGCCGGTTGCATGAACTCAATCACTGTCTTAAGAACTAGTTTGACTGGGGGGTTACTGATTTAGCACGTGCAGTATGAATATCATTACTATAGCTCATTCCTGATTGACACTACCGGAAAAAAACACTGTTTTACATGCATTGGTCATTTTCTGATTTTGGGCTAATGTACTAAAAATATACATCTGAGTTTTATTTTATTGCACTTATCTGTAGATTTCAATCTTTAAAGAGTTTTTTCCTCTAACAAACACCAATGTATTCTGAAGGTTAGTTTAGTATTTCATTCGCACAGATTTATACTGAACACATGACACGAGTTGGCTTCATCAAGTGCTTTCTGATTCTGCAAATTAGTGCATGTTTAGTTAGATGATGCCTTATTTGCATATTTAAGATTTAAAACTTAGGGTATTTTGCCTTGCTTGCATTAATAAACTCCACCAGATCATATGATATGATGTGTTTAGACTCACTGTGGTAATTCACTTTAATTCGACTCCTGTTGCTGTGAACAGGCCTGTAGTGTGACGCCTGGAAAACACAGCAGTGTCAAGCATTAAACATGGCAAAGACATCTATAAATACATGCAGCTCTTCATCGACGGCCAATTACCTGGTGAGATTCCCAAAGAGCAGCTGCTGTCTCTCTTCAGCCCGGGTCAGTCTACACACGACTCGTCCGTGCATCATTCACACAGTGTACGCACACCTTCATCCTTTCATGTGGCTCTTTTCATCGTCCTCGCGCTCTTTGAAGAACCAACCTCTCGCTTTCATGAGCAACACGAAACATGCAAACCATCGGACCGGCTTTCATGTGTTTGCTGCTGCTCCATCTGCACTTCACAATATAGAAATACTGCTCGGTCGTATATTAAACATTAATAATATATAAAACATTCAAAATACATACTGAAATAGAACAAATTAGAAGTCATGCTGTCTTCATTTGATTTGCACCAATCTCCAATTTAGAGAGATATATATTTAGAGAATGATAATGAGTGAGAGTGTGTGAGTGTGTGTGAGTGTTTTTGTGTGTGAGTGTCTGTGTGTGAGAGTGTTAGTGTGAGTGAGTGAGTGAGTGAGTGTTTTTGAGTGTGTGTGTGTTTGAGTGTGTGTGTGCGTGTGTGAGTATGTGTGTGGGTGAGTGTGTATGTATGTGTGTGGGAGTGTGTGTGTGTGAGAGAGAGTTTTTGAGTGTGTGAGTGAGTGTGTGTTTTTGAGTGTGAGTGTGTTTGAGTGTCTGACTGTGTGTGTGTGAGTGAGTGTGTGTGTGTGTGTGTGTGTGTGTGTGTGTGTGTGTGAGTGTTTTGAGTGTGTGTGTGTGAAGTGAGTGTTTTTGAGTGTCTGTGTGAGTGTGTGTGTGTGTGAGTGTGTATGTATGTGTGTGTGTGTGTGTGTGTGTGTGTGTGTGTGAGTGAGTGTGTGAGTGTTTTTGAGTGTGAGTGTGTTTGAGTGTGTGCGTGTGTGAGTGTTTTTGTGTGTGAGTGTCTGTGTGTGAGAGTGTGAGTGAGCGTGTGTGCATGCGAGTATGCCTGTGTGAGTGTGTGTGTGACTGTGTGTGTGTGTGTGTGTGTGTGTGTGAGAGTGTGCATGCGTGTGTGTGTGAGTGAGCGAGTGAGTGAGTGAATATGTGTGTGTGTTTTGAAATTAAGTGTTTAAGATTTTTTTAATTTGCACTTATTATAAATGTACTCTGAATCAGGCTTTAAAGAAATCAAACCTGGAGCAGCATCGAAGGCGTGATGTCCTCCTCCCGAATAAAAGCCGTGGCTGATGTCCAGGGTTTATATCTGAAGCAGGCAGACGTTTAGCAGAGATCACGGAGGTCAGACAGCATCATAACGCTGGATATCAGAGAGAAGACTGATCTCTGCAGACAGACTCACGGGTAATGACTCTCTCAATACACTTACACTCCAATAACAAGAGAAACGCTCTTCAATATTCAGCTGTTTACAGAAGCACTCTCATCTGGAGCTGCAATAAGCAGCTAACCCCAACTGCCCGGGAAGAGAGAGAGAGAAATCACACACGGCCCTCAGACTGTGAGCTTTCCCAAGCTGCCGGAGTCAAACAATCAAAAGAAACGAGAGGCGAGCGGCGCTCTGCGGGAGATGAGGACTTCATCCAGAGGCGTCGGATGCTGGGAACGATGAGATGAACGCGTGTGTGTCCGGAGAAAGAGACACAGCAGGTCAACAGACCCTCACTGGTGCATCATGGGAAACCATACACTGCTGACTTTGCCACTTTGTGTAGTTTGAAGAGCTTCAGAGATTATCAGAGCTGTATAGCAGCTAATTACATGTAATCGTTACAGTTTTAAGATGTCCTTGTTACAGTGTAATTATACATGTGTCCCTGGAGCACAGACGCAGTCATAAGCAGCACAGGTATATTAAGACAAAAATACATTGTATGGCTCAAAATTATACATTTATGCCTAAAATCATTTGGATATTAAGATCATGTTCCATATTTAGTACATTTACTACATTAAAACTTATTGATTAGTAATATGCATTGCTAAGAACAACTTCAAAGATGATTTTCTCAATATTCAGATGTTTTCACACCCTCAGATTCCCGATTTTCAAATATTGTCCAAACCATACATCAATGGAAATATTATTATTCGGCTTTCAGATGATGCATACATCTCAATTTTACAAAACTGACCGTTATGACTGGTTTTGTGCTCCAGGGTCACATGTTTAAGTACCGAGTAATATTAATAAACTACATGTACTCACTATAACCTGAACTTCACTTAGGGTTACTTGCATGTAATTATGCATAATTTATTGTTATTATAATAGTAAGTATATATAACATGTAACAAGGACACCTTAAAATAAAGTGTTACCCAAAAATGAAGTAATTGTAATTAGATTAAATTACATTTTAAAATACTCATAATCAGCCAACAGTTACTTTTTATGGATTACATGATTATATATTATTTATACACAATATAAATAATTATTCATGATTTATTGATTATCCCCAAGTCCTCTTTTTCATTATACCCTGTCTGAGCAAAATCAGTATGTGCTAGTCCAGTGCAATAACATTAACTAGTGTTTACGGGGAATTCAGCTTCTGTTCAATTCAATACATTTAACTCTGAAAACATGTCATGGATTAACGTGCATGAAAACAGCCTGTTCTGCTTCCCCCTCAAACACAGTTAGGAGAAATTAATA
The DNA here is from genome assembly GCA_027564155.1 of Gymnocypris eckloni scoliostomus. NCBI lineage: Eukaryota > Metazoa > Chordata > Actinopteri > Cypriniformes > Cyprinidae > Gymnocypris > Gymnocypris eckloni. The sequence goes on along the minus strand of CM050425.1, from coordinate 18,656,503 downwards.
AGACAACTCGCTCAGAACGACCACGACGACTCGCAGGTGACGAGCGCTGGATCTGACACTCGTGTGAACTACAAACGCTTCCCGGATCTGTGTGTGTGTGTGCGTGTGTGTGTGTTTGTGTGAGTGAGTGAGTGAGAGAGAGACACACACACGCACGCACACACACACACACACACACACACACACACACACACTCACACACACACACACACACACACACACACACACACACACACACACACACACACACACTTTCTCTCAAACACACACACACACATCTCTCTCTCTCTCACACACACACACACACACACACACACACACACACACACACACACATCTCTCTCTCTCACACACACTCTCAAACACACACACACACCTCTCTCTGCCGCGGTGTGCTGCGAGAAGATAAACGATTGGGAGCTGCGTGGGATGTTGTCCCCCGGGAAGCCGGTAACAATGCCAAGATGCTGATGAAGGGTGGAGGAGCGAGGCGTGGGAGGGACGGATGGGATACGGGGAAGAAACACATGATTTAACGGGGTACGGTTTAGAGGGTCCTGTACAAGCGCCACCGTGCCATTTAGCAGCAGAGCTCCCTACAGTCCTCCAGAAATCAATGGCCAAATAAATGCTATAGTACGGGGCACGAGGGACGGTGCGCTAGAGACTCAGGCCTGACCCCAGCCAGCCATGTGTGTGTTTGGGCTGAGAAATCATCCCTGTGTTTCTCAGAAACACCCCAGCTCTTAAAGGCTTTTTTGCACCTCAAAGGACCTTAACCCTCTTCTTGTATTCTCGTCGTTAATGTAAACGCCAGTTATTAATATAACATTGGACTAAAACTTACTGAGATAACTTTTGTTGGGGTGTTTTTGTTTGTAACCTCATGTTCCAGCTCTAAAATCAACGGCTTGTAATAATCTCTCATTATGCTGTATTATTACTAGCCATAAAATAATACTTTTTACTCTTAAACTGAGGTGCGTGAGCTCACAACAATGCACTGCAAAAAAAACGTAGTATTTTTGTCTTTTCTAGTATTAATGTCTGAATCAAGATGCATTTACATAACAAGTAAAATGACTTTGTCATACTTGGAGATACTTTTGCTCGTTTAAAGCAACTAAATTTCTTAAAAAGTAATTTTACTTGTGAAATCATGCATCTTGATTCAGATATTAATACTAGAAAAGACAAAAAACACTTAATAGGAAAAAAGTTTTTTGCCGTGCATGATCTGAATCAGCTCCAAATAGAAACTAAACCTGTGCTAACAAAGAAAACACGTTGATAAAAAGATGAAATCCAAGATTCGGTGATAATGAGAGACTCACACCAGTCTAAGTGTGAAGACACACTCTCAAAAACACACACACACACACACACACACACACACACACACACACACACACACACACACACACTCTATCACTCTCAAACACACACACACACACACACACACACACACACACACACACACACACACACACACACACTCTCTCTCTCACACACACACACACACACACACACACACACACACACACACACACACACACACACACACACACACACAGCACACACACACACACACACACACACACACACACATATATACACACACACACACACACACACACTCTACACACACACACACACACACACTCACACACACACAACACACACACACAGACACACACACACACACACACACTCTATCTACACTCACACTCTCAAACACACACACACACACACACACACACACACTCTATCACACCCACACTCTCAAATATCACACACACACACACACACACACACACACACTCTATCACACTCACACACACACACACACACACACACACACACACACACACACACACACACACACACACACACACACACACACACTCACACACACACTCTCTTTCTCTCTCACTCACCACACACACCCACACTCAAACACACACACACACACACACTCTCTCTCTCTCACTCACACTCTCAAACACACACACTCTCTCTCTCTCTCTCTCTCTCTCTCACTCACACACACACACACACTCTCTCACACACACACACACACACACACACACACACACACACACACACACACACACACACTCTCTCACTCTCTCACTCACTCTCAAACACACACACACACACACACACACGAGTAGAATAGAGATCAGCGAGGGTCCATAGCTCTCATCGGCCCACGCCGGCTCTTAAATCTGCTCCTGGAACAGCCAGGTGAGCATAAAGCACCGTCTGTCACGGGACGGATGCGCTGTGTAACTCCATTCAGTCCATGGGACTATAAGCCGTGGTGTTGAAGCACGAACCACCTACGAAGCCCTATCTGCTGCTATTCAGCCTCATTTAATCCTGACACTAATCTGCACACGAACACATTGACGAGCCAAAGGCCTCGCCATCTTCAGATTAGTTTAAACAACGGCTCGTCTCGGGTTCAAGGAGATCTTATGCAACCTATATTGCGTGTGGGAGTCGTATTTGAAGCACTACACTAGATTTAGATAATCTCATATACCCTTCCTACACACAGAAGCCATATTTGTATCTCGAACCGGGCATCTTCGTGACCAGCTTTAAATGTGTTCGGTCATCATTCACACAACATTTTCTGACTTCTATTTTCATGCTTTAACGTGTTTAATATACATTTAACCTGCAAAAATATATAATTAGGTTTTGGAGTTTATGATTCAAACTAGTCATTTTTTGACCTCGTTGTCAAATTTGCTCGTCGTTTTAAGCTTTTTGATCGATTTTTCAGAAAACGAGATTTAATATATTATGCCTTCTTGCTTGAAATTTATATTTCTGGATCTAAGACTGTTTAAATATTTTTTATAGAAAACAAAAAATTATACACAAAAAAAAAATAAGTTGAGTGAACTTAAAATTTTAATGCATTTACATTACATTTACATTTATGCATTTATCAGACGCTTTTATCCAAAGCGACTTACACTGCATTCAGACTATACATGTTTTTGTCAGTACATGTGTTCCCTGGGAATCGAACCCACAACCTTTGCGCTGCTGACGCAATGCTCTACCACTGAGCCACAGGAACACTGTGCAACCAGCAACCAGCTTCAGCAGATTTTTGAGTTTTCATAACTCATTTAATAATCTAATTTAATAACTCGTTTAATAAACTTGTTTCATAACTCGTTTAATAAACTCGTTTCATAAGTTTATACAACAAAACGTTGAGAATCTCAAAATCTAAAACATGATTGCATTAAAATTAAGTTCGCTCAATTTTTTTTTTTACAGTAATAAGAAAATATTTGTTTCCATTGTGTAATGTTTAAACATGCATTAATGTTTTTTGTGAAGCACAAAATATGATATTTGGAATATTCAGTGTTATTTTTAAGTGTGATTTGCATTTATTATTTTAATTTTAGTTAAATTATGTCTGTATGGGTCTTTTATTAAGTTTGATTTTAATTATTTTAGTAGTTCAACAGACTTCATGGAAATCTAATAATATATATATATATATATGAGTGTTATGCTAGAATCATTATTATACTCATATCTTTTAATATTTTGAATTGTTTTGATTTAAATGTTGTGTGCATCTGTCATTTTTATTGAATTTCTTTATCTTCTTATATGTGTGTATATAATATTTATAGTTTTAACGTTTAATTTGAGTTAATTTTTGTGATTTGTAAGTCGCTTTGGATTAAAGTAAAGTAAGGAATAATATTCAAAACAGACATTTCTCTATTTCTCAAAGTCATAAATGAGGACAGAATGATTTCTAGCTGAATTATTGCTTTAATGTGAGGTGAACAGTGGAATGCATCAGGAACAAAATTAGTATGAATAAATCAAAATGTGAATTAGCACCGAGGTCCTGAAACATCTGCCCCCATCAGATCGGTGATATATCTGCCCGATCTTAGTAAAGCCTGACATCATATCACACATGAGCATCATATGCTGTTAGCACATTCTGATGAGTTATTATTTCCATAACTGGATGTGCTATCAGCATATTTAACACGCAGCACAGTGTTGTAGCACATCCTTCTCTCGGGCTCATGACACACGTCACCTGAGTTTTAACGTTTAGCTGCAGCTCAAGAAAAAGTGTCCCGGCTGCTGTTTCTTCATTTCATAGAGATGCATTCAGTGTTTGTATTTACCTGCTATACAAACACACATACACGCACTCTCTCTCACACACACACACACACACACACATACACACACACACACTCTCTCTCTCACACACACACACACACACACACACAAGTGAGAGTAACGCAATATTGTAACGCATTACTTTCCATAAAAAGTAACTAAGTATCGTAATAAGTTACTTTTTTAGGGAGTAACGCAATATTGTAACGCATTACTTTTAAAAGTAACTTTCCCCGATACTGGTAGTAACGTGCCGATACGCTTTGAGGAAAGTGGAGCAGAAACAGGTTTAATAGTTCTTCTCTGCGCTCTGAAGTTATTGTACCGTCTTGTTTGGTGAGGCTTTCAAACTGGGACAAAAGCTGAAGTTCTGAACCGCCTTCTGTCTTCGCCACCAAAACGTCAACATTGTGTTTTCCACGCCTTTGGTTTTGGACAAGGTTTGGCCCTCAAAAAGGGAATTTAAAATAACAAGCCCCGCATCCTCCACAGACGTGTGTGAAAATCTGTCCGTCGTCCCGAAGAGAGCGGGGGTGTGCGGGGGGGAGATGAGCATCGCCATGGCAACAGCATCCGTATCTCTGTTCACGCCGCGGAGGACAACAGAGCGCTGCAGCTCAGGCAGCGACACACGCTCACGGGTTTGAGTCCCAGAGAACGCATCAACTGAGAAAAACACCATATTTAGGGATACATTTATTTCAATTGCATGTAACATTTAATTTAAATTAGTTTTAACATTAACTAATGAACCTAATCCAATTTTGTGAGTGACCCTGGGTCCATTTAAACAAAAAATTAGATTAATACATCATTTGAACGCTGAAGATTTGTTATGATTGGACAATATTTGACTGAAAATCTGGAATCTGAGGGTGCAAAAAAATCTAAATATTGAGAAAATCATCTTTAAAGTTGTTCAAATTTATTCTTAGCAATGCATATTACTAATCAAAAATTAAGTTATGATATCTTCATGGAACATGATCTTAATATCTAATGATTTTTGTCAAAAGAAAAATTTATAATTTTGACCATACAATGTATTGTTGTCTAAATATACCTGTGCTGCTTATGACTGCTTCTGTGCTCCAGGGTCATATTTGTCAGTCATACATACACAAATGAATCATATATGAACTATTGGTATTATAATTGTATTTTTGTAATTTTTTAGACTCAGTTATTTTAATGCATTGGTTCAAACTAAATTAAAATGAGAAATGTTGCCTAGCAACTATCTGAAAAATTATATCACACTATGTTTATTTCAAGAAACAACAAAAACATACGTGCAAATATTAGATCTCATTAAAATCATATTTTCAGTGCATTAATTAAAATTGTTTCGAATCAGCACAACATGTATTTATTTAAATATATGATGAACTGTGGAACAAGCAATATTTAATGTTAAATGCATGAGATAGATAGAAAGTGGATTTATTGATGATAAATATATTAATATATAAGCTTGATTATTTAAAATAGTTGTTTATCAGCAGGTCTGAACTAAAGTTTCTCAAACTAATGTCCTTAATGTAATTAAAGCACTGCGAGCACAAAGCACTAATGAGGCAATGATCATGAATCGAGGACAAGTTTGGCTGGAGAGCCTGGATTTTATTTTCATCAAGTCTGAATTGGATATTGTTACATTGGTTTGACATTTAGATCCTGTTCAGACGCATGAGATCGACACGGATAATTAACAGCACTTCATTCTACACAGACTAACGACACGCGTCTACATTAATGAAGCTGACGCTCGAGCAGAAGCACATCTGTTGAGACGATCACAGCGATATACTGGACTAATATAGTAGTGTGTGTGTGTGTGTGTGTGTGTGTGTGTGTGAGAGAGTGTGTGTGTGTGCGTGAGTGTGTGTGTGTGTGTGTGTGTGTGTGTGTGTGTGTGTGTGTGTGTGTGTGTGTGATGTGTGTGTGTGTGTGTGTGTGAGTGGAGAGTGAGTGTGTGTGTGTGTGAGTGTGTGTGTGTGAGTGAGTGTGTGTGTCTGTGTGTGTGTGTGAGTGTGTGTGTGTGTGTGTGGGAGTGAGTGTGTGGTGTGTGTGTGTGAGTGTGTGAGTGTGTGTGTGTGTGTGTGTGTGTGTGAGTGCATGTGTGTGTGTGAGAGTGTGTGTGTGTGTGTGTGAGTGAGTGTGCGTGTGTGTGAGTGAGTGCGCTGCGTGCGTGTGAGTGAGTGTGTGTGTGTGAGAGTGTGTGTATATGTGTCCTAAAGCGCAGCGTTGTGAACTCAATCTAGAGCTGCTCTCATCAAGCACACAGTAGGGGAACAGATATAAACCCATTCTAGCGCTGATGAGACCCTCGGAGCGCCGATCCAGAACCCAGCTCCCACAAACACACGGAAGCATTTTAACGAGACATTCTAAAACACTTCACTCTGGCTTCATGCGTTACCACCGTGCTCTTAAAAGACCAAACTCTGTAAACATGGTATTAATAAATCATACTATATACAGACAAGCAGATGATGTCCTCCCATCGTTATATGTGGATGCACTAAACAGAGGTGTATTATGGGCTCTGCTTGTCTGTATATAGTATGATTTATTAATAATGTGATTATTAATTATTATTTATAATGTGATTTCAAAATAAAAGTTTGTTTACATACTATATGTGTGTGTACTATGTATATGTATTATGTATATATAAATACACACATGTATATATCAAGGAAAAATATGTTAGATTTATATATAATATATTTATATATAACAATTATATACAAATATTAATATATATACTTACAAATATTTGTTTATATATACAGAAATATTAACAGTACACACACATATAGTATGTAAACAAACTTTTATTATGCATGCGATTAATCGCGATCGTTTTGCCGCCCCAGTCTTAATGAATTAAGCGTTTTCCTTATAACGGTTTTCAATGAGAGGAAAAGGTTTAATTAAACGGGCTGCATTCTTATTATGGGCTCATCTGCTTTATTAATGCGCTTGGTCTTTTAAAAGCACTGTATTAATGCATTAAACCACGTTAAGTGTTTTAAATGTCTCGTTTTAACTCCGTAAGAACTGGATCCAGCAGGAGCCCGCAGCACCAGCGGCCCGGTTCTGTCCGGCGCTCGGTCAGAAGAAGCAGGTGTCGGAGGAGAAGGCGCCGGCGAGCCTGAACTCGTCCCGCATCAGTACGCAGAAGAGCCGCTGCGGCAGGGCTTTGGAGTACGGCGCGGGCCGCGCCACGCAGGTGCGCAGCAGAACCTCCCGTCCAGCAGGGGGCGGAAAATCCGGAACCACTTTCCTGTCGTCCGTCCCTCCAGAGCGGCCCGTCTCGTCCTCCAGCGGCGCCAGCAGAGCGGCCTGAACACATCCCAACAGAACACATCAGTCTTCTCGGCGAGACTCAAACCAGCACGTTGGGATCTATTTTGTTTCACTAATTGCAAAGCTGCTTGGACATTAGCGAGTATAGACGTCCATCAGCACCGAAAACCACTTCATGAGGACAGAACAGCTGTGGGGGACTATATATGACCCTGGAGCACAAAACCAGTCATAAGGGTGAAATTGAGATTTGAAAGCTGAATAAATTATATTTCCATTGATGTATGATTTGGACAATATTTGAAAATCTGGAATCTGAATAGAGAAAATCACCTTTAAAGTTGTTCTTAGCAATGCATATTACTAATCAATAATTAAGTTATTATATATTTACGGTTGGTAATATCTTCATGGAACATGATCTTAATATCTAATGATTTTTGGCATTAAATAAAAATGATAATTTTGACCATACAATGTATTGTTGTCTAAATATAGCTGTGCTGCTGCTTATGACTGCGTTTATGCTCCAGGGACACATATAGATATATAACGGTCAACATGGCCCCGTGGCTTTTATTATTAAAATACTCAATCGCTACATTATAATAATAATAATAATAATACAAATAATGCATATTAGCTTTTCTTAACCCAAAGAACTACAATAAAACAGAAACACAAATTACACACAATACAATAATAATTAATGCTCTGCGTCTGTGCACAATAAACCCCGCCTACTTTGATTTGATTGGCCATCTTAATTATTTTGACATTGACGAGCACGGTTAGGAGCAGACGCACGGGTCCGCGGCGGCCGAAACGCGCTCAAGCGCTGCTGTATTAGCGCGAGTATCTGTGAAGAGCATCAATGTTTCGATTTACAATGTTTTGCAGCATTGTAGCCAATCACGTGCATGTTTGCGGAGCGTCAGCCAATCAGAGGCGTCTAAGTCCGAATCTGCTCAGCATGCTCGCCGAGTATAAACAGCATCTAAATAAGAGATTAATAGGGCAGAATATAATGATTATAACGGGACTTTGACTCAGTCAGTTTGAGCTGAACTCAGTTTCTGTATGCAACATTCATAATTTGAATAAAACTTGCATTTTTTAAACGCAAAGGGACAACTGTATAATAGCGATATTTGACTTTGTGATAATCATAACAGACAAAAACAACCTGAAATGTCAAAACTGATCTATAAGCGCAATAGAACTGACACTTATTCTCTTACTGTGAACGTGTTTCTTTGTTATTTGATTTCTAATTTGATCATTTTAATACACCAGACTACATCAGAACACCACGTCTATCTCTACTGAACCAACCTCCACGTCCATCAGAAAGCCCTGCATCACCAGAGCGCAGATCAAAAACAGTTATTAGAGTTCAGATATCCTCACGGATGTACATCATAATGGGGTCGTAGTGTCAGATTTTACCTCGTCACTGGAGTCGGCCAACTTGACGAGAGCGACAGACAAGCGGTGCAGAGAACAAACAAAGAAACAACAAATGAAGAACAACAACACATCTGTAAACGTTCAGTCCGTGCCGCATGCGTCAGATCGAGCCAATGCACAGATGCACAAAGAAAAATGAAGCCTATTTTTAAAACCATTAAAGCACATTTTTGGGCTGCGTTTCCCAAAAGCATCATATCTCTATTGTTTTCAAGCCTCAGGTTTGCATCACTGATGCTGTGAAACTGCTCTGAAATGATCTGTACTGGATAAAGCGCTATAGAAATAAGTGTGACTGGCATTTAAATTGTGTGATATTAATACATCAACAAATACCTGTTATTGAAAATGTGAGTTAGGAGATGAAATGTGCTCAATTATCATGACTATAAACGCTACAATATGGTTCTACAAGCTAGAATGTATTTTAAGCTAATTATAACGTTGGTTTTAGGTTGAAATCCAAATGTGAGATTCATCCCTAAAGAGGCAAGAATAATGTTAATTCTGAATAAAAGAAAGCAATTAAAGAAACTGAAATGATTATTTCGTGGAGTCATGTTTTGGATGTGTCCGGGTCACAGCACCACTTTTATCGGTTCATCGGATTCTCACTGAAAACATCCGAAACATGATCAATCAGAGCAAATACGAGCGAGAGATCAATGCATGAACATTCCCACAAGTCCATGCAACAGAAGCAGCCGCTGTCTCTCCTCCGTGAGTCTGGCTCGCTCTCATTTCTCTTTCTTCCAGGAAATCTTGCCTCATTTGAATCCCTGATTTCACATGATTTACATGGGGATGCGTGGGATAATTATTGCCTTTCTATTTGCAGCCTGGCAACACACAGGCTATAATTTAGTCCTCTCTCTCACACACACACACACTCGCACACACACACACATGCGTACACGCACACGCGCACACGCAGATGGTAATTGAGGGAGAGTTTCAGCAAACAAACTATTTCAAACAGTTCTCACTTAAGGCAAGCGTGTGAGTGGATCTCAGAGCGTCTGAAGCTCGTTTCATCACTCATATCACATTTTGAGCCGGTTTGACTGTAAATAACTGAGAATTACAATTTACGCTGGGGCCATTGAGCACAAGTGCATCCTGGGAATGATGGCGATAACAGACTAATACTAACTAACGGTAAATTAATGAGGTTTCGGGTGACTTATGAGTCAATATATTATGGAAAGTGCAGAATATATATTCCACCTTAAGATTGATGCATTCAATTTGGCATAAAATGAAGCTCTGTGGTTTCCAGGTCATATTTTCTAGTGAAATCAATCAATG
>CM050425.1:18623725-18643725 GCA_027564155.1 Gymnocypris eckloni scoliostomus | reverse complement strand
TTATTTTAAATGTGCTTCAGGTAATAAAAGACGACTTTGAACAAACGTCATGCAATACCAGCTCCATCAAAACTGCATTTCTTGGCCCATTTGGCTTATTTCTGTATTTGCGACTACACTAATTTGTATATTGCGTTGGTCGATATGTAAATGAGACGCATCTGTGTTTAATTTGTGCAGCTGTAAATATCGGCACTGTTTTGGAATTGAGAGTTTAGTAAAACGGGTAAATTGTATTTTGAATACATGTTTGAGAGCTGAGACGGAGGCGCTAAAACAAGGTTTGGAGTATTAAATCATTTAATCAGAATAAATATGGATTTGCATTAACAAGTGCAGTTATTAATAATATTCCATGTTTATTTCTTGGTAACGCACGTTTGACTAAAGCACACATATGTATTTTAATTAAAAAGAGTAACGAACAAAATCTTATTATTATATATTCTTTCCTCATTAAATGCAGCATTATTTTTTGTATAGTATTATACAGTCGCAAATTAAACAAAATTGGTGATTTTATAACATTAAAATATAACAAAAAAGTTGTAAATTAACGACTAATAGTGAGCAAGTGCTGCCATCTGGAGGTAATCTGATGTGTTATTTTAGTGTTGAGCAGAAAGTATATCGTCCCGTTAAACTGGGTCATTCTTAGAGATTTAAAATGCTTGAAATAGTTGAGTTTCTCTCTCAAAAGGTTGTGCAAACCCTGAAATGAATAAAGTAATAACATTCGACTCTTTCTGCCACAACACATGGTTATCGTTATCATTAGCACTCCTGGTTTTTCAGATCGGATCTGTTCTTCTGAGCAGAACGTTTGTCACTCGATGTGTCCCGAGTAACTCTGTTCTGATCCAAGTGCTCGGTGTATTGTGTGATGCTTCTCATATGCAACAGAAGAGGCAGCGCTTCAACAGACTGCAGACATTAGGCCTAATGTTGTGTCTCTCATGATTTAGTTTGGACTTCTCTGTTTATGGGGACTCTCACCTCCAGCTTCTTGACGTCGGGGCTGGGGTGCCGCAGCAGTTTGCTGGCGTGAGCGGTGACCTGCTGCAGAGCTTTACGCACCGACGCGATGTCTTCAGCCGCTTCTGGAGGAGAGAGACCGTTTAGAGACACACACGCACACACACACACACGCACGCACACACTGACACACACACACGGACCTTCCTCCTTGATCTTGAGCAGAGCGGCGTGCAGCACGCAGGGCATCAGGTGCTCCGTCAGATCCGAGGGTTTCTGCTGCGACAGGTAATGCAGTACCTGCACACACACACACACACATCATCTCACTTACTCCACACCACCAACTGACTGGAGAGTTTACATTGAACTAAAAAACAAAACAAGGACATTTTTCCTGTCGATTGTGTTCCCAAATGTCCCTAAAAGGTTGTCACATCCCCATTGATTTCTATTGTTCTTAAATTAACAACACAAACAAACACACACACACACACACACACACACACACACACACACACACACACACACACACACACACGCAGGTGTCACACACACACACACACACACACTCTCACACACACACTGGTGTCACATGCACACAGACTCTCTCACACACACACACACACACACACACACACACTGGTGTCACATGCGCACACACACACACACACACACACACACTGGTGTCACATGCGCACACGCACACACACACACACACACTGGTGTCACATACGCTCACATGCGCGCACACACACACACACACACACACATACTGGTGTCACATGCGTGCACAGGCGCACACACACACTGGTGTCACAGGCGCACACACACACACACACACTGGTGTCACATGCGCACACACACACACTCGTGTTTTCTGATTGGTCTGAAGAACGGGAAAGTAAAGCTGCTCTGTTGATGCATCACAATGTTCCTGATGTTGTTTCTGCAGAAGCCCTTCATTTAAACTCACCTCTGCTGAAATTAATTATTAATAAATATCTCTGACGAGAGAAGACAAATATATATAAAGACATGATGCATGTTAAAGTTTGCAATTATTTGGTTCATATTAAGCATTTTAATACATTATTTTAACATAACACTTCAGTTTTAGTTCAGTTGAGTTATCAAGTGTGGGTGTGATTTGAGGGTTATAGCAGGGGTCCACAGAACACATGCACGACTGTCGCCGAGCACACATTGCTGGAGCAAAACCCAGCAGAGGACATTAAACCAGACCCCCACCCCAGAGGACACGACAGACGGCTGAAGGACAGAAAGAGATGCCAGCGTTCACTAACTCTCCTCCTGACCCTCTTCCAGCAGGCCTGTGCTCTGACTGGCTGCTGAGCGAATCATGTGACGCGTGTGTGTGTGTGTGGCTTGTTGATATGACACGGATCTGGGTTCTGACCTTCTCGGCCTCTTTGGTGTCGTCAAACAGCCTCTTCTGTCGGCGGGCCGGAGTGGTTTTGGCCGAGTCCCAGGCCTCCACCCACATGTTCCCCGGGATCTTCATGCGGACGCTCAGAGCGCCTCGTATAACCGTCTGCCCCGCTTCATCCACCGCCGCCTCCTCCACGTAATCTCTCGGAGAATACCAGCGCACGAAATCCTCCAGAACACAGCCGGGATTCGCTGCCTGTGGACGCACACACACAGACACACACAGACACACACACGTGCACACACAGACACACATGCACGCACGCATGCACAAACACACACGTGCACACAAACACACACAAACAGGCACACACACACACAGAGTTTATTGTCATACATGAACACCAGAAATGTTTGTTAACACTTAATTAAAGATACAGGTTTAAAGAAAATTAAGCATGTTTTTAGCACCATCACTATGTTTAGTAGTGATGGGCGCGCACGCATGCACACCTTCAGGTGAGCAGGAATGCTGTGTATGAAGCGCATCACTAGTGTGATTGTGTATTTATCAGTGTGTGTATTTATTGATAAGGTTACACAGACACACAGACACACACACACTCAGATCTCCACAACCACACCGACGGCAGCACAACCCCCGAGTCCTCACACAGACATCATTCATGAAGAAATACCAGAGCAACAGTGAACGCGGTCCTCCGCACATCTGATGGAGAAGCTGTAACGAGTCACTGAGCACTGATCATCTCAAGCTTTACATTCATCATATCGGGCTCTCTTGGCTCTCCATGCTAATTAAAGACAAAATGCCAAATGATGCTTGGCTAAGCACAATTACAGACAGCGCTGCTGCTAAATTTAGAGGCCGTCTTCAGCTAACGGGGCCATTTACTGCGCTCATCGAGCTGGTGTGGAAACTAGAGCACTTCGTAGGGCAGTTGAACAGGCATCGGGCTCGCCCCCCCGGTGTTCAGAAACCATTCTCACACAAATCCCTCGTTCCTTAATCTCTCCAGGGCACAACGCTGCGGGACCATGGGCCGGAACATGAGGTGCTTATGAAAATGAATAATGTGTCTCTCAAGCGGCGTTTTTAAAAGGTGAAGCCTATAAAAGACGAGATGCGGAGACATGTGACATCTATGGAGGGTCGTTTATGCCACCAAATAATTTTTTTTGTACAAAAAAAAAATCTACCTTTATCTCTCAATTCTGACTTTTCGACTCAGAAAAGCGTGATAATTAGATTTTTTCCATGCAAATTTTTTTTTTTTTGCCATTGTGTGTTTACTCAGAACTGAGAGATATAAACACGAGATATAAAGTCGAATTCTGAGGGAAAAAATACCTTGGATTTTCTTGCAAAATCTCAAATTTTTGACTTTTCTCAGAATTGTGATACAAAAAAACTTGCAAATCTGACTTTCTCACAATTGTTATTTTTTTGCAATTGCGAGTTCATATCTCACAGCTATGAGTTTTTCTTGCATCTTTTATATATCCCATATCGTTTATATATCCAATATTGTTTATATATCCCATTTCTGACGACTTCTCACATATATGACTCCTCAGTTTTTTCACGCAATTCTTTTTTGTTGTAGTTGTGATTTTATATCTTGCGTATCGGACGTCTTTTCTCATAATTGTGAGATATAAACTAACACATGCAATTTATGAAGTCAAAAGGACGACATATTTTCTTACAGTTGCAAGTTTATATCACACAACTTTGCTAAAAGGGTCAAAACAGTGAGTTAAATCTCTTTTTTAATCTTTATTCAGTGACGGAAACGGCTTTCGTAGAAACCTGTGCATTCGGTCCAAACGAGCCGCTCGCACCGCTGCTGCTTTAATCTAACAATACAGAGAAACATATCAGTCCAAACCAGAAACATAACCCAATAATATCTGCCCCATCAACAGCAGTGTAGATCATCACTAGTGATGCACGGTTTACCCCAGCAGTGATTTCAGGCCTTCATGTGAGATGATGTTCGGTCCAGAAGCTGTGATCGTCTGCGGTGCATGTGGAGAAGCATGCAGTGTTATCATCGACTCACCTTAAAGGACTGCATGTCTGAGAGAAGGCAGGCGCTCTGCATGCGGGCGCGGAGGTGCGCTCCTTCAGCCGAAGTGCCCAGTTTGGCCAGAACCTCGGACTGCTCCTCCAGCAGGTCTTCAGTCATGGGTGCAGGCTCCTGCGGCACAAGACCAGCACAACATGATGACCAGCCCAAGGTGATTTACAACCTCACCGCATTTAATGCCACGTTTAGAGAGCAGAAAAAAACTGTGCATTGGATTAGTGGAAAAGCTGTTTTTCTGAGCCGTTTTATTCACATTGTGATGGTTTCGACAGGTTTTTGCAGTAGAGAGGGTGAAGGTTGTGTAATAAATGAACATAAAGAGTTGAGAATAACAGTAAATTGGACCCGTGCGGCTCTTAAAGAGACAGCGCGCTAATATTCCTTCAGCTAATATTAATCAAGCAACAAAAGATAAAGAGAAAAATCACTCTGCTCTCGGCTGAAGGACTTTAGTAGCTTTAATAAGCAACAAAGAGAGTTTAATTCTTACAGTGAATACTATGTTGTTTTATTTTACATTTGATTACTCAATTTCGGTAGTAGGCCGATAACTGAATACTTTATACTAAAAAAAACAACTTAAAGCATATATATATATATATTTTTATTCTATTTGTCCTATGAGTTTTATTACTGACAGTTTTATTAATTTTTAAGACTTTATTTGTACTAATATGTGTCCCTGGAGCGCAGGTATATTTGCAACAATACATTGTATGGGTCAAAAATATAAATTTTTATTTTATGCCAAAAATCATAAGATCATGTTCCATGAAGATATTTAGTACCGTATATATATAACAAAACATAATTTTTGTATTAGTAATATGCATTGCTAGTAAGGTGATTTTCTCAATATTTAGATTTTTGTTTGCACCCTCAGATTCCAGATTTTCAAATATTATCACCGTTCATATAATTTTATAAAATTTGCCCCTATGACTGGTTTTGTGGTCCAAGATCAAATATTAATTACTCTAATATTCTGCTGTGGTTCTGAGAATCGTGACATTTGGCTGGGATCTCAAAGACATATTTGAAAATACATATTTGATATATATCGCCATCTTTAAATAAATCACTCATATAAAGTTTTGGTCATATGGCCCACTCATAATCATATTTACAATATCGACTAAAATAACCGTGATTATGATTTGTCATAATCAAGCAGACCTAGGTGAATGTTCTGGAAAACGCCTTTGTGCCTCAATCTGAAGAAACATAAATGTAAACATAAATAGCTAAAAGTAGTAATCTGAAGTCATAACCTATTATGGGATGTGCTGACATCATCTACAACCGTCGTGATTTAAAGAGTCCTTACAGATGAAAACACACACACACACACACACACACACACACACACACACACACACACACACACACACACCTCACAGCGTAAAGAACAGGGAACGAAACGGTTTGCTTTAACACAATAAAGACCGGAAGAGTCTGAGACGTTTGTTGTCGTCACGTCTCGTATAACTGATGTTACGAACGCTGGTTTCAAACAGCATGTTTCATCTTCCTGCACTCAAACAAGTCTCGCTTGTTTTCCAGAGCAATCTTACATTTAATAATTTAATCATTTAGCAGAAGCAGGAGAATAATAGAAGCACTCAGACCATCGAGAGAGAGCAACCGTATACAAGTGTCACGACAAGTCTCAGTTAGTCTAGCACAGCACATGTAGTTATGCATTTTTATAGAATATAATATGTAAGTGTTAGTATCAGTTGGTCAGGTGCTGGTGAAAACAAGTGCAATAATAAATAATATAGGCTATGTTGCATGTGCATAAGAAGAGCTGCCCGGTGTGCAGAAATGTGAACAGGTTTGTGTCAGTATTGCTCAGAGCAAAGAAACAGAAGTAATGGGAACCTGGTGTTTCTTTTTTCATGAGTCTAAGAGACATGAACAAGTTCTGTGATCTATGACCTATGAAAACATGTCTAGTCTTCATGCTCTGTTGACTATGGTTTCAATAATAAACAAACATTTGCACAAAGCATCCATATTGGCATGGTCAAATGTTGATTAGAGTATAAAAACGTGAAAAGTATTAATTTAAGGTACATTCAGGGGGGAAAAGTGTGATTAATTGCGAGTTAAATCATGCGATTAATCGCGATTAAATATGTTAATCGATTGACAGCCCTAATACACACACACACACACACACACACACACACACAGGTTTCTTTTGCGGCAATATGCATGCTGCTATTCACTGATTGGTGGAATTTTCTGCTGCATCATGGGAAATGTAGTTTTTCACCACAGACTCTGCTGTTAAAGGATTATTTTAAAGATAAGTCTATGTAAGCAGATGGGTTTCATCATGTAGCATCACCCAAGCCCCCCTGAGCTCCCAGTATAGGGCCTGACCTGTGTGACGGGGATGTAGAGCGGCTCCTGGGAGTTCAGAAGGGTCAGTTTGCCGTGTGGCTGCAGGCGACCTTCAGCTTTGCTCTTACTGGTCGTCTTCTTCTCGCTCTCCGTCTCCTTCATCTCCTCCGTGTCGCTCAGACACTCGAAGAACTCCTCCTCGCTGTCGCTCCACGAGTCCCAGGACTTCCCTGGAGAAACCTCGGCGGGCCCCGGGCGGCTCCTGACTCCGTCTGACGCGCCGGCGCTCTTCCTCGCATCATCCCTCGCTCGCTTGCGCTCGATGCAGCAGTTCAGCATCTGACCGTGCACAGCCACATTAAACAGACAGATACAAGTCTCTTCTGTGCATCAAGGCTGCATTTATTTGATCAAAAATACAGTAAAAATTTTGAAATATTGTGACTTTCTATCTTCTAACACTGAATCCCATTATTAATAAAGAAAATGTTGATTTAATGTTGACTAGATATAACACTTACATGATGTTTTTAAAGTGCTTTATTTTCATGTGCTAATTTCGTACTTAATATACCACAAATTAGTAATCTGTACATAATCTTAAGAACATCTAAGCGCACTAAAATGTGTTATTTTGAGACACTGTGAATATGAACTAAAATGTGCTTTTAATATACAAAAATGTATTTAGATACCCCTTGAACCATCTTTCATACACTATTGTGTTTAAGTGTACTACGTTTACATTTAGACGATGCTTTTATCCAAAGCGACAATGGAAGCTACTCCACGTGGTAACAATGCACTAAAGAATCAATTTTAGTATATCAAGTACAAATTTAGTGTGAAAATATATCACTTTTAAATGCCGTTATGCCATTTTTAAGCCTCCTAATATTGTCTCGTACAATAGGTTTACATGCATGCAAGGCGAAAAATGCTTTTTCTCAAAATATGCATTTAATACCACCTTATTTTCCAGTTATTCTCAAACGATTCGTTCGAAGCAGTTCTAAGATTCAGTCTCTCTAAACCCCTCCTTTCCGTGAGCCTACTCTGCTCTGATTGGTCAGATGGCCCACCCAGTCTGTTGTGATTGGTCTACCGCGTGTCGGAAACGATAGGCCCATGCATTTTGAACGCTCAATGGAAATATAAGCATCTATTATTTAGGTTGTGATTCAGTGGAGCCGCGGGTCCAAATAAACTGGGTTCTGATCCATCTTTCAAGAGCAAGTGTTTTGGGTTTCCCTCGTTTAGGCTGTATAGAGTCAATTCTTTATTTTGGGAGACGATAACTATTTATCGTGCACTTTCGGATTTACAACCTCACATTTACATACAGCTACAATGTATTGACAAAAGTATTGGCACCCCTTCTAATGAAAGGTTTGACTACTTAAGTACAAATCGTAATGTTTAAGCATATAGTGCTTTTCTAGGGAATCTAATTGTATAGCAACAGTTTGGACCCTTTTCTATTCTAACATGACAGTGTCTCTGTGTATAAGACAAGGATCAAATAGAAATGATGATTCAGTCAGTGTGGAAGAACTTGACTGGTCTGCAGAAAGCAGCTGAACACCTCTGGTGTGACTTTAAATGAGCCACAAACTCATCACCAAACACCAATAAAAGGGGGTGCCAATACTTATGGCAATATAGTGCAATATTGGAAATGGCATAATGGGGCGCTTTAAGAAACATTATGGAAGAGCACTTTTTCCGTGATGATTATGAACGAGTCTTTTAGTATAGCTTCACCTGCAGCTTCTGATGAAGAAGGCAACACCTGAGATCCGGAGCTCCGCTGGCCAGCCTGAAAGAGCAACACAGAGGCGTTCATTACACAATCACACAGACTCTTGTCAGACGCTTCGCTCGTTAGCACACAATGATGCCGGGAGCCCTAGCTCCCTACAGACTCTGCGCTTTCTGCATTCGCTCACAGCAACAGACTCGAACCCCCGAGCGCGAGCACAGACCACCGCGCCACGGCTCCGAGCTGCAGACGGAGATATTAACTAGTCGTTAAGATTACTGGCTTTGATCAATAAATCACATCTGCTTAGCCAATCAATTAAACAAATATTTAAAACATCTTGGAGTGAGTGTGTCATTATACTGTAAACACATACATTACAGACACTGGAACAATTTTATTAGATGATGAATGATAAAAACTAGGGTTGAGTTGAAAATATCAATTTCTCGATTTTAATCGATCAATCTACGCTGTTTCCAGTTCAAATCTTAATCAAACATGATTAGTAGCTTCTACCATCAAATAAAGTGCAATAATCTTTGTTTTATATGAAACAGTCTCAGCCTTGAAATCCCATCAGTTTTATCACTGAATTCATTCACTCGATGTGGTTTCGTGGCTCATTATGTGCTGAGTAGGGAAGCCATCAACTCTTTCACTTTATTACTAGATACAACAGCAAATAAACATGAACTGAAATGGATTATGATTCATCTAATAGATCGATCAGTGAGTCAAAGACACCAATAACGTCACAAGAAGGCGCCGCTCATGGCAGCTACATTACTCGGCTCTTCAGTGTTTGCAATGTTTTTGTTTCTCGATCAGTTTTCAGAATCAACGGGGAAACTGTGCATCGGTGGGACGTGCTTTTACATCAATGAGAGGTGGTGTACAGATGTAACCGTGTTTAAAGAAGATGTGCTGTTCAGATCAAGAAACGCTCTTCATTAATTGGAATCCGTTCTATTCGCAGTCGGAGTTCAGCTCGCTCATTCTCGTGAGTGTTTACACCCAGACTCTGTTTAAATCATTCTCGGGGACTTTAATAAAGCAGATCTCTCCCGCGAACCGCTAAAATACAGACAGCACATCACACGTCCCACCAGAGACAGTAATATATTGGATCACCGTTATACAGCAATAAAGGAGGCATATTACTCTGTCCCACGAGCAGCTTTAGGACTATCTGAACACAGTTTGGTTCATCTTATACCGACCTACAGGCAAAACCTGTATTAAGAACTGGTAAAAGATGGACTAATGAAGCAGAGCAAGATTTAAAAGCTCACTGATTGGTCTGTTTTTGAAGCTGCTGCCACCGATCTGGACAAGCTCACAGAGACTGTAACATCTTATATCAGTTTCTGTGAGGATATGTGCATTCCTACCAGGACTCGTTTAACCTACAACAACGACAAACCATGGTTCACTGCAAAACTCAGACAGCTCTGTCAGGCCAAAGACAATGCTTACAGAAAGGGGGATAAAGTCTTGTATAAACAGGCCAAATACACCCTGGAAACGGAGATCAGAGTAGCAAAGAGGAATTATTCTGGCAAGCTGAGGAACAAATGATCTTCCAGTGATTCTGCTTCAGTGTGGAAAGGTTTAAAGACATTACGAATTACAAGACAACATCCCCCAGCACTCTGGAGAATCAACACCTGACAGACGATTTTAATGAGTTTTACTGTAGGTTTGAAAAAAACACCACACATACTTATTTATTAATTTCAAATTTGCACATGTCAGACCTCACACATAATTGTCTGTATTGTATATTGTGTTACATTGCCTTTTTGTAAATTGTTCTTTTGTTGTCTGTGTCCGGTGACTGTGATTCTGTAGCACTGTGGAGCTTGTGATGTAATAACAGAAGGCTATGATCTGTTTGTGTGGACGCTAATATAGCTATGATGTAAAGGAGTCTCTCACCCATAGATCAGGCAGTTGTTCTCCCAGCGGTAGCGCATCTCCAGAACAAACTCCTGCCACAGGTGAGCCACGGCTCGCACTCCTCCGTGATGGAAGTTGACCATACAGACACACAGGGCCAGACGGTACGTCAGACTGTCGCTCGGAGCCGACTTCAGCTGATTATAGAGCAGCTGTGGAGAGGAGAACACCGTCAGATGCTCTCGAACACATCAGAGACATGTTCAATCCTCTGCATCTGATCCAGACTCACGTAATCCTCCGACTCTCGGGCTGGCTCCTGCGTGGACTCTGCTTTATCCAGAGCTGCGTCCGGGAACAGATACTGACGGACAAACACAGAGTTTTATGATGCTGATGGAAAAGGGCAGAAACATCCTAACCATTTTATATGACCAATTAACATTGGTTGCACATACATGTTCAAAATCAGAAATTTGCATCATTAATCAAGTTTTCATCCAGATTTAGTTTTCGACAAAGAGAATATGCGTTGAAAAACTACAGCCTGTTTCCATCCAACTGGCCAATAAAATGGTGTGCGTGAAAAAACTGATTGTCGCATATGTTTTGGTGTATCTGATGAACATGATCTTAATATCCAAATGATTTTTGTTATAAAAGAAAAATGTATAATTTTGACCCATACAATGTATTTTTGGTTATTGCTACAAATATACTCCAGCGACTTTAGACTGGTTTTGTGCTCCAGGGTCACATTTTCATTTAAGCTTATTGACGCAAACCACTAGCGACACTAAAGGTGAAATATTTAGTATTCTACTTGGCTAAAACATGGTTTGTATGTACGTAGGCCTATGTAATAGATAACACTACACTTGTGTTATCTCCCCCGCGCTCTCTCTCTCTCACACACACATTAGGCTATAATCTTACCTTTCAGAAGCCCATGTCTGGCTTTAAAACTCATCAAACATCACCAGTAGCCAAAGGCATTCATGTCTGGATAGTTTTAATCGTTATGATGACATTTATGAGTACACATTATGATGTTTTGCATGTAGAGTAGCCTATTGATGACGCTCAGGTGGGGCGGTGGCAAGACTATGAAGCAAAGTTAGTTTAGATTTAGAGTAACTAAGAGGTGATAACTTGTTGATATAAGTGCAATAAATTCTAAACGAAAGCCCGAAAGATAACCTAAAAATCTGTTATTTTCTAACCCTAGGCGACTGCCTCGTTCGCCTATACGCACACACATCTGTGTACAGGCTATTGATCCGTGCATTACGAGAGCAGTGCAGTTCACGCCGCGTCTTTTGCGTGTTCAGGTTCTTTATTTCAAACGTGGATGTGCTGCAAGCGTGGTCATTATAGAGGAGACCTAAAACCAGTCTTAAGTCGCTGGAGGTATATGTGTAGCAATGTTAAAAGGTCAAAATTATACATTTTACTTTTATGCCAAAAATCATTAGGATATTAAGATCATGTTCCATAAAGATATTTAGTAAATATATCAAAACTTAATTATTGATTAGTAATATGCATTGCTAAGAACTTCATTTGAACAGCTTTAGATGATTTTCTCAATATTTAGATTGTTTTGCACCCTCAGATTCTCATATATTGTCCTATGATAACAAACCATACATCAATAGAAATATTATTTATTCAGCTTTCAGATGATGCATAAATCTCAATTTTGAAAAATTGACACTTTAGACTGGTCAGGGTCACACATGCACACTATAGGTGATAAACGTCTTTCATTGGCGCGTGAGGAGGGGGATCCAACAAAATGAGGTACCGGATCGGGTACAAATCAAGCCCTGGCCCTTCGTCCTCCTCACAGTGAGCCGGTGTAATACCCAGCATGCTCTCACCTGCAGGATGGAGCTGAGCACGTCGGTGTTGAGCGGCGACTCCTCGGCGCGTCTGCTTCTCCGGATGCGTTTCCTCGCGCTGTGCACCATGCTGGACACGGACAGCTTGTGGATGGGAACGGACGCCGGCTCCGTCAGCTTGGACAGCGCTTGAGTGATGTCACTGTTCTCTACAGAAACGACACCAATCATCACAGATCTCCGCAGCATTTATACAGCACGGAGCGATTCGGGAAGAGTGGGATGCAAGCAAATAAACTCATTATGCACATCAGTCAATCAAAGAACACACCCAATTAGATGGCGTTCAGTAATACGATATATTGAGCATGCGGTGCAAGTTACTAGCATGTGACTAGCATGCACCTTTAATACTTCTGAATGTGATGTCTACGTCATAAATATTGAGAAAAGTTAGGAAAAACATGTTTCAGATCACTCAAGCCATATTTGGAAGTGGAGCCGCCCTTATATGGTCACTAATGGGTTTACTGCACTAAGAGTGGTACTGCGCCCAAACAAAAGCTCATTTTTTGAGATCAACCTCAAATTTGGAACACAACTTCTTTAGATCTTTGATTTTCATTTTATAGCAGTATATATTTGATATAAAAAATATTAAAATTTTCATAAATTTTCATAAATTAAATTGTAAAAAATAATATTTTTTAATAATAAAAAAAGGTTTTTAAATAAATAAAAATTACATTTTAATTTTTAATTACAGTTTCATAAAGTTGCTCAAAACTGTCAGTAAACAGGTTAATGTGTAAAAGCAGAGACCTTTCCCTTCGTCCTGGACCGCGCTCCTCCCCAGAATCTCCTCGGTGGTCTCCTTCCGGCAGCAGAGCTTGAAGAAGTCCATGAGGAACTCACCTGAGGATCCATACATCAGTCACTCATCCAGCGTGTGTGTGTGTGTGTGTGTGTGTGTGTGTGTGACAGAGAGAGAGAGAGTGAGTGTGTATGTGTGTGTCTGTCTCTCTTTGTGTGTGTGTCTGTGTGTGTGTGTGTCTGTCTCTGTCTCTCTGTGTCTCTGTGTGTGTGTGCGTGACAGACAGAGAGAGAGAGAGAGTGAGTGTGTGTGTGTCTGTCTCTCTGTGTGTGTGTGTGTGTGTGTGTGTGTGTGTCTGTCTCTCTGTGTGTGTCTGTGTCTGTCTGTGTGTCTTACCCAGCAAACACTGGGGATTGTCTGCTTTCCGCACGCGAACGGACCAGTGAGGAGCCTGAAGAGGATCCAGATCTCTGAAAACCACACAATTGTTAAATCTGGTTACGAGAGACACAAAACATGCCCAGCATCCCTGTATTGTGTGGTTAATGTCCTTAACCCAGATGCATTTAATTAAACATCAAGACTTGCTTTAAATTAGTCATTTTGAGATGAAGATATCAAGATATCGTACACAATTGTGCTATCTGTAATGAAAATCCACCCTTTATGTGTAATGCATTATTATAACATACACAGTTGCTCTGTAAATGCTTGCACTAGTAAAAAAGTTATGTATTTATTTCATACTCAAATCCATTAAAAAATCTACTGACGATAACTCGAGACTTACTGATTATAATGAAACTTTATTATGAGTAATGCACGTTTCTTATTAATAAGCCTGAAATGTGATTTAATGTCACTTTTGATGATAATATCGGTCTTTAAATGATTTTAATTTCTAATGGCGTGATATGTATTGTACTGTAGTTATTCATGAGATCATGCAATGCATCATAATGTGCATTACAAAGCATAATTAATGCATTGATGTGATTATGATATAAAGGCGTTCAGTGTTTGCTTGCAGTGTAACCAGAAGCTAAATGGAGAGTGCTGTTGAATCACGTCAGTGTTTGCTCGAGTACACTTGTGTTCATCTGCTTTAAAATCACTTCAGAAAGCTTGGCTGTCCTTCAGAAGTAAGAGCTGACGAGCAGCACACGCCACAAACAGCAGAGTGTGAATGTGACGCTAACTACAGGCGTGAAATAATGCAGCGACTCATCTCCGGAGCTGTGAAGAATCATGAAGGGTAACGGGTTCCTCAGGAGGTGACGAAACACGCATCCCGTGCTTCATGAATATTCAACAATTACTCAGTCCTATAAAAAACCATTAGAGTGTGTGTGTGTGTGTGTGAGAGAGAGCGAGAGAGTGTGTGTGTGAGAGAGAGAGAGAGAGAGAGAGAAAGAGTGTGTGCGAGAGTGTGAGAGTGTGTTAGAGTGTGTGTGTGAGAGAGCGAGAGTGTGTGTGTGTGTGTGTGTGTGTGCGAGAGAGAGTGTGTGTGTGTGTGTGTGTGTGTGAGAGAGAGTGTGTGTGTGTGTGTGTGTGTGTGTGTGTGAGAGAGCGTGTGCGAGATTGTGAGTGTGTGTGTTAGAGTGTGTGTATGAGAGAGAGAAAGAGAGTGTGTATGTGTGTGTGAGAGAGTGAGTGAGAGAGAGTGTGTGTGTGTGAGCTCGAGTGTGTGTGTGCATGGTGTGTGTGTGTGTGTGTGTGTGCATGTGTGTGTTAGAGTGTGAGTGTGAGAGAGAGAAGAGAGTGTGTGTGTGTGTGTGTGTGTGTGTGTGTGTGTGAGAGAGTGAGTGAGTGAGAGAGAGAGAGAGAGAGCGAGAGTGTGTGTGTGTGTGTGTGTGTGCATGTGCGAGTGTGTGTGTGTGCATGTGTGTGTGTGTGTGTGTGAGAGAGAGAGAGTGTGTGTGTGTGTGTGTGTGTGTGCATGTGTGAGTGAGAGAGAGTGTGTGTGTGTGTGTGTGTGTGTGCATGTGAGAGCGAGAGAGTGTGTGTGTGTGTGTGTGTGTGTGTGTGTGTGTGGTGTGTGTGTGTGTGTGTGTGAGAGAGTATGCACGTGTGTGAGAGTGTGTGCGTGTGAGAGTGTGCGTGTGTGAGAGAGTGTGCGTGTGTGTGTGTGTGTGTGTGCGTTCTGTGAGCTTACGAATAAACATCGTTATCCACCACGATCCCCTCCGTCAGGTTCGGCCAGGTGGTTGCGAGATGAAGTTCGCTGAAAGAGAGGAGATCAAACACATCAATAATCAGTCTGCAATAAATGAAGATTTGAGAAGATTATTAATGTGTGTTTGTGTTCATAACATCTGAGCTGAACGAGTCTCTGTAATGTTAACACCAAGCGGTAATCAGTCTAACTTTACAGATTCAAATTAGACTAATATCAATTTTATGCAACTTAATTTACAAAATTAGATGACTAAATTTAATACTAGTCTATCAGCAGTTTATGCAACCGGCCCCTGATTTCTGCCAGAAACGATCTTTAAACTGAGTCTAAGCGCAGGAGTTATTAAAGCAGCCGGACACAGGAAGTGATGTCACTGACTGACGGTCAGCGCCCCCTACTGACCAGCAGAACCACACAGTACTGACCCACTCTACTGTAACACAACCTTTACTGTAATGCTGAAATAACACGAGTGCAAAAGTAAGGTTTTTATTACATGCTGTAAAGAGCTATACTTTATGCTTATTAAAAATAAACTACATGATATTAAGTTCATCATCCCATCCTCAAAGTTTGTTTTCGAGAGTAGAATTATATTTTGAAGAAAGATGGACACCGAACCGTTGTGGAAGACATAATATGGAGAAAAATACAAAGCCACCAGAAACTGTTTGGTAGGGTTACTGTCTAATTTCCAGCCAAAATATCTAAATTATTAAATCAAGATATTCTAGACAAGAAAAATAATTATTGCTTGATAATCTCCCAACAAAAATTACTTTTCTAAAAAAAATCTTGATTTATGAATTTTTTTGATATTTTGGCTGGAAACATTTTTTTGTTTGCAGTGAGCAAATGACGAAATTTTTTATTTTTGGGGTGAACCGTCTTATTCCAGCATCATCAAGGTCAAGGTCATCGAGATCCTATTATAGTTTTTATTAATATTCATAAATTTGTCTTTAATTTGAATCAAAGTTGATTGTGTGTTGTGGTCTCGTTCGGTGGCTCTGTGAAATGTCAGCACAGTTATTTCAGGTTGGTATTATTTGAGGTAGATGTGATTTCTGAGGATTAATCTGCGGCGTGACCTTCACCTGATGGGATCTTCACACGCTCCGAAGGGAAGTTTCCCGAACTCCACGCCGCCCACCTCTCCAGCAAGGAGCGCATCGAAGTCTGAAACGACACACAGCCTTGCTTTCATATGAACTGTAATATAGAAATTAATAAACTCAGGATATACCAGGAGCATTATCATCTGCCTGTGTCAACAGCTTCTTAATACGGAGGTAAACACTGTGAGCGAGATGTTCTGATCCGCACACACGGATCCACGGAGACAGAGAAAGAGTCGTCAGTGTGTCAATAAACCCTCGTATAATGAACGGGACACAGATCCGTGGAGCACAAAACCAGTCATAAGGGTCGGCTTTGGGAAATTGAGATCTGAAAGATGAATAAATAATATTTCCATTGATGTATGAGGGTGCAAAAATTTGTTTATATTAAGTTCTTAGCAATCATATTACTAATCAAAAATTACGTTTATGGTAGAATATCTTAATATCTAATGATTTTTGGCATAACATAAAAATTTATCATTTTGATCCATACGATGTATTGTTGGCTATTGCTACAAATATACCTGTGCTGCTTATGACTGCTTTTGGACACATGTATAATTAGTATTTTCAGGCAAAGAAGGGAACACGATACGTCCAAGTCTGAGTCTTAAAAGCAGAACACGATGAGTTGCATAGAAATATAATAAAACACACCCTCCAAAAGATCTTTATAACGACTTCCAAAATTACTTTTTAATAAATTTTACAAACACAATGAAGCAAATAGCTTAAGGTTTGCTCTTAAAGACAGAAGATAAGCGTCTTGTTTTATGAGAAATTAATCAAAATGGATTGAGTTTATGATGTAGATGGGAACAAATATCTGGCAAATTCAGATTAATTCAAAAGGAGAAGTTTTCACTCCGCATTGACAGATATGTGTTCTTGCTTTAATCACAAGGTCTCTTGTAGCAAATCCATGTGCTTTTGTAAAATAAATATCCATATTTCAATCTTAATGAACACACACTTCGTCCTGCATCATCCGCCGGAGCGCACTTACCACAGTCTGCAGGAGAGAGAGAAAAGTGTTTATTACGTCTTAAATGTGGATATTTATTTTACAGAAGCGCATGGATTTGCTACAGGAGGCCTTTATTCCACTGAGGTTCAGGTGAGGGTTTGTGAGGTTCAGGTGAGGGTCTGTGAGGTTCAGGCGAGGGTCTGTGAGGCTCAGGTGAGGGTCTGTGAGGTTCAGGTGAGGGTCTGTGAGGCTCAGGTGAGGGTTTGTGAGGTTCAGGTGAGGGTATGTGAAGTTCAGGTGAGGGTCTGTGTGGTTCAGGTGAGGGTTTGTGAGGTTCAGGTGAGGGTCTGTGAGGTTCAGGTGAGGGTATGTGAAGTTCAGGTGAGGATCTGTGAGGCTCAGGTTTGGGTTTGTGAGGTTCAGGTGAGGGTTTGTGAGGTTCAGGTGAGGGTCTGTGAGGCTCAGGTTCGGGTTTGTGAGGTTCAGGTGAGGGTCTGTGAGGTTCAGGTGAGGGTATGTGAGGTTCAGGTTCGGGTTTGTGAGGTTCAGGCGGTTCAGGTGAGGGTATGTGAGGTTCAGGTGAGGGTATGTGAGGTTATGTGAGGTTCAGGTGAGACTCAGGCGAGGGTCTGTGAGGCTCAGGTGAGGGTCTGTGAGGTTCAGGTGAGGGTATGTGAGGTTATGTGAGGTTCAGGTGAGACTCAGGCGAGGGTCTGTGAGGCTCAGGTGAGGGTATGTGAGGTTCAGGTGAGGCTCAGGTGAGGGTCTGTGAGGTTCAGGTGAGGGTTCGTGAGACTCAGGTGAGGGTTCGTGAGACTCAGGCGAGGGTTTGTGAGACTCAGGTGAGGGTTTGTGAGGCTCAGGTGAGGGTTTGTGAGGCTCAGGTGAGGGTCTGTGAGGCTCAGGTGAGGGTTTGTGAGGCTCAGGTGAGGGTTTGTGAGGCTCTGTGAGACTCAGGCGAGGGTCTGTGAGGACTCAGGCGAGGGTCTGTGAGGTTCAGGTGAGGGTTTGTGAGACTCAGGCGAGGGTCTGTGAGGCTCAGGTGAGGGCTTGTGAGGCTCAGGTGAGGGCTTGTGAGACTCAGGTGAGGGTTTGTGAGGTTCAGGTGAGGGTTTGTGAGGTTCAGGTGAGGGTTTGTGAGGTTCTGTGAGGCTCAGGTGAGGGTATGTGAGGTTCAGGTGAGGGTTTGTGAGGTTCAGGTGAGGGTTTGTGAGACTCAGGTGAGGGTTTGTGAGGTTCTGTGAGGTTCAGGTGAGGGTTTGTGAGACTCAGGTGAGGGTTTGTGAGGACTCAGGTGAGGGTTTGTGAGGTTCAGGTGAGGTCAGACGCACCTGGAGGCTGCTGTGGCCAGGAGCACTGCTGGCCGTCCTGCAGGACGAAGGTGAAGCGGATGGAGATGCTGATGGGCGGCAGTGGTGTCAGCGAGCAGCCCTGCCAACACAACAAACACATTATCACTTATACATTTCACCAGAAAAACCAACAACGACTTCCCGAATGCAGCTTTCTGTGATAAATTAATGCAGTTAATCAATATCAAATAAAGTTGTAAATGCTTTAGAGTTTTAATTAGTAAAGCAATCAAACCAGACACCAACATATCTCACATCACAGTTTATTCCCTATAGTTTAGTAAATGGTCATAAAATCAGAAAAGAACTCAAGAGGTAAACAAACTCTTCTTGATAATGTCCGATAACTTCGATAGAAAGGTAATGAATTCGCTTGAATAGCTGTTAACTTTAACCCTTTACGATTCCTGTAAAATTTGGCCTAAAACGCCTAAAAAAGGCATACCCAAAGTAAATTGCATGCTGTTCATATCAAATCAAATCACTTTTATTGTCACAATAAAATGTTTATCAATCACAATGTTCTTGGGCCATTTGGATGATATGCATGGTGTTGGTCTCATTTGAAAGGAGTCAGAATCACTGTAAGTCTTACTGATATTGAGTAATAGCACTTTGAATACACTAAAAAAAAGACAAAAATAATTCAGCCTGCATTTTTTTTGTAAATAGAAGCCTGCAGATGACTATAGCTGGGAGGTATGAGCTGGAAAATACATTGGGATCACAGAATGAAGCCTTACCAAGCCAAATTTACCATTTGATAAACAATATATTAGAAAATTAGTGTTTTACACATGTGTATCTAATTTTATGTCTAGACGAATCCAAAAAAAATACACTTGGGAGACTCCAAACGACCCTTTGTAACCAACGACACATACAATGCTGTAATTCTTGAATGCTTTAATGTACAGTCATCATTTTGGGCTCTAATGAAAGGTACACTTAGAGATATTCAGTTTCTCATCCAGATTCACTGTCAATAATTACTGACACATAGTAACTGAAGCATAAACACATTATAGTGACATTTATTTATAGAATCCAAAATGTGTACACTTTTAAAATTATATATATATTTATAATTTATAATCTAAATATTTTTTTCCTATATTTCTATTTCTGTACATAGTACATTATTTAATTTGTGTTTTTTCTTATATTGGTGTTATATTGCATCCCTACTGTGTTATTCCTATGTATGTCTGTACTATCATGCA
>CM050425.1:18611225-18616225 GCA_027564155.1 Gymnocypris eckloni scoliostomus | reverse complement strand
CACACACCTCTCACACGCTCACTCACTCTCTCTCACACTCACTCACTCACACACACACACACACACAGACTCACTCACTCACTCACTCACTCACACACACACACACGCATTTACTCTCACACACACACACACACACACACACACACACACACACACACACACACACACACTCTGCACTCTCACACTCTCACACACACACTCTTGCACTCACACGCACTCTCGCACTCCACACACACACACACACACACACTCAAACACCACATGCACAGCACACTCTCATGCACACACTCACACACACACCCTCACTCACTCACTCACTCACTCACTCACTCACTCACTCACTCACTCACTCACACACACACACACACACACACACACCACACACACTCACACACACCACACACACACACACACACACACACACACACACACACACACACACACACACACACACACATCATGTATTAAAGGAAAAATAAATAATCAATACCTGCAATAAAATAAGATAAAGTACCCTATTTTTTACCTTTTATATTTTTTAACTTCTACGTGTTTTATTAAATCAATATATATTAAATTAAATATTAAATTGAATGAATGACTTTTATTGTCATATACGCGTACAATGAAATGAGTATAGCTAACCCTCTGCATAATTGACATACTACATCACATAGTGCACATTCTACAGACACACCATGCTACATACGAGAGCCGACTTACTCCAAGACTGACTTGCAACAAAAGCAATTATGAATTCCAAACGCAGTGTCATTGTAGGATGTTAACTAGTTGAGGTATGTCTGGAAAGGGCCTTGCTCGTTTCACACGCACGCTAACGAGGTCTTGTGTCCAGATGCACTCGCAGCAGATGAACGCAGAGAGAACCAATCAGATGCCGGCCTCGGAGCCGCAGGACGCCACGTCTAAAGGTGAGCTCTGATTGGCTGCGGGACGGTTTGCTCACATCTGTGCTTTCAGGGAAGACTGGTTTGCATGAAGTTTCAGTCTCGATGTGCGCTGCTGATTTAGTTTCAGGAGTCGTTAGCAGGGTAACATGCAAATGAGAGAGATTTACATGTTTGGAGTTGGACTGATTCCTCTCTTCTCAGAATCCCTGTCTGTGCCGATGGAGGAAGACGGAGCGTCCGGTCACGTGACTCCAGGTGAAGACGGAGCGTCCGGTCACGTGACTCCAGGTGAAGACGGAGCGTCCGGTCACGTGACTCCAGGTGAAGACGGAGCGTCCGGTCACGTGACTCCGGGTGAAGACGGAGTTTCCGGTCACGTGACTCCAGGTGAAGACGTGTCTCAGCCGGACGATGCTCTGGATAACAAGGTGGAGAGGTGAGCAAAGACTGAACCGACCAATCACAGCTCAGTGTGCTTCTACATGCTACTGTGGAAATATGATAGAAGATCTTAATGAAGATGTTTATTGCAGCATAGCAGTGACTAAGAACATGTTTTACCTCAGGATGAACACAGAACATCCTAAGTTCTAACCTTTTATACATTCTCAGTTTACTACCCTTCATGTAAATGAAGTTGCTCCTGTGGTGACAGCTGTAGTCTGTATGTTAATTCAGTTCTGACATCCCTTTGTCTGAGATGGTTCTCGGTGTCCCACACCCGCTCCCATTCTACAATTAATGACCATTTGCTCATGATGTGATCATCCCAAATGTCTACAAACAGCATAACTGTTGACTTTCTTCTTCTCTATAATAATTAAGCCATTTTGGGAAATGAGCATGATCAATCATATATTGTGGAGTGAAGGCAGGCTATAGTTTCTTACAGAAGTCTCTTCTGCTCACAGAGCCTGCATTTATTTGATACAAAATACAGTAAAATTGTGAAATATTTTAATGTTTAAAATAACTGCTTTCTAATTTAATATTTTAAATTATACTACGAGAGTAAAGTGGAAAGATACTACGAGAGTGAAGTCGAAAGACACTACGAGAGTAAAGTGGAAAGATACTACGAGAGTAAAGTCGAAAGACACTACGAGAGTAAAGTCGAAAGACACTACGAGAGTAAAGTGGAAAGATACTACGAGAGTAAAGTGGAAAGATACTACGAGAGTAAAGTCGAAAGACACTACGAGAGTAAAGTGGAAAGATACTACGAGAGTAAAGTCGAAAGACACTACGAGAGTAAAGTGGAAAGACACTACGAGAGTAAAGTCGAAAGACACTACGAGAGTAAAGTCGAAAGACACTACGAGAGTAAAGTCGAAGACTACGAGTAAAGTGGAAGAGTTGCATATTAATATTTGAGATCACTACGAGGAGTAAAGTGCTAAAGACAACACTTGGTAAGTCGAAAGAGCTTCTTTAGTGTTTGTGTGTAAGTGGACACTTGAGTAAAGTGGAAAGTTATGTATTGTTCTTATTCACTACGAGGTAAAGTGGATACTAAGAAGTGGAGGAGACACTACGAGCAGAAGAAGAAAGCAGAAGAAGAGGTAATTCTGTGCTGACATCAAGAAGGATGAAAGATACTACGAGAGTGTGATGTGATTGTCCTCACGTAAAGTGGAAAGACACTACGAGTAAAGTGGAAAGATACTTGAGGTGAGTCGAAGACACTACGAGGAGTAAAGTGGAAAGATACTCAAGAAGTGGAAGCAGGAGGACGATAAAGTGGAAAGATACTGCTGGAGGAGAGGAATCGAAAGATACTACGAGGTGGAAAGTCGAAAGACACTACAGATGTGGTATCACAGACACTTATACACTAGGGCTGTCAGAAAACAATTAGAATAAATGTTGAATTTAAAATAAATGCATATTAATATTTGATGTCATTTTGCTTTAGACATTTGTGCTAAAACAACACTTGGTAACTCCAGCAGCTTCTTTAGTGTTTGTGTGTAACGTGCGTTTGAGTTTTGGGTTATGTATTGTTCTTATTCATCTTCCCATGTAGGATAACGAAGAAGCTGGAGGAGAGACGTGAGCAGAAGAAGAAAGCAGAAGAAGAGGTAATTCTGTGCTGACATCGTTAAAGGATGAAAGACGAGCGTGTGTGATGTGATTGTCCTCTCACGTGAACAGAACGAGCTGAAGAAGGAGGCGGAGAGGCGTAAGACGGGGAAGGAGATGCTGGACTTCAAGAAGAAGCAGGAGGACGATAAAACCAAGCGTCTGCTGGAGGAGAGGAATCGAGAGAAGGCCGAGGAGCGAGCGGCCAGAGACCGGGTCAAGCAGCAGATCGCTCTGGTATCACAGACACTTATACACTAGGGCTGTCAGAAAACAATTAGAATATATGTTGAATTTAAAATAAACGCTACATTCGAAGCACACGAGATGCGATGATGGTAATATTCATTCACATAATTACATAAAAACATAACATCAATGTGGAGAAGATGCTGTTTACGTCAAAACTAGTGGTGGGCATAGATTAATTTTTTTAATCTAGATTAATCTAGATTAAAATGGCTCATTTGAATTCTGCCGAAGGCATTCAGAATATGTGTGCTAACAGTTACCCAAATAATGACTAAAAGTCCTAAAGACCTAAAGCGCATCCTGTTTGCTTAAAAGCGCAACGTTTCGTTGTTATTCTGA
Source organism: Gymnocypris eckloni scoliostomus (assembly GCA_027564155.1). Lineage (NCBI taxonomy): Eukaryota > Metazoa > Chordata > Actinopteri > Cypriniformes > Cyprinidae > Gymnocypris > Gymnocypris eckloni. The sequence goes on along the minus strand of CM050425.1, from coordinate 18,612,641 downwards.
GTGCACACAAATAAACGTAGAGTCTTTACAGATTCGAAAGATGTATTAGGCTACTTTTATCTGTATGACCAAGAATGACGGAGATGTAAGAGCAAGTGAGCGCACCGGAGCCTGTCCTGCAGCAAACGCTTCCACCCAAACACTTCAATAGCGCACATTTCTCTAGGTTAACATCATATTGAGCGGCCATGTAAAGTTGCTACTACATCTTTCAGATGAAAAGCCATATTTGAGGTTGATGAATGATAGGTGAGCGTTTGGATGTCCTGCCCGATTGTATTACCACATAGACCAGCCGTTAACAATCTGTCCATCACGGACTGCGAGCCTCTAGTTCAAGACTCGCTCGCCCCTACAGTGCAATTCGCCTAGGTATACATCCGCTAAAATATCAGGGTGAAAGTCATCATAGCTTGCGTAGTATAGACCCAGCTCCCAACCCAAATTTGAGAATAGATTAACGGCGATATTTTGTTTTATCGCCCGATAAGAGTCTCACGTTAACGCAGCACGTTAACGCCGATAACGGCCCACCACTAGTCAAAACTGAACCCAAGCCGTTCCCACAGAACACATTTTCTATCAGCGTTACTCTCGCGTCTCGCACAAGAGAGACATATGTTTAGAAAGCATGCAAAATAAATACAAGTTAAACATTTAAAAAAAACACGTCTCGAGACTTCATGCTGGTTTTTCTGCATTTCACTGCATCATGTTTTAAAAGAAAACGTGCTCTTTGTGATTGGTTTTCGGTTCTTAGTATTAAACTATACATGCATACATGATGCTGTTTTGTTTCTAATTGTTTAAGCAATTAACTTTTTTCAAAGATAGTCGTGTTATTTTATTGCTTTTAATAAACGTGCATTAGTAGATGTGCCCTCTTGTGGCCTCAGGAGAGAATACAACCCTAACCCTAACCCTAGTGGGAAAATACCCTCTATAAAGGTTTAAAATAAATGCCCTTGGATAAAATATTAAAAACATGCAAATTTATAGCATATGTCACAGCTGATAATATTGCATTAGAATAAATCATATTTGCAAAACAAACAACACACACATAATACATATATACTTCCATTGTCCTCAAGTCGCTTTGGATAAAAGTGTGCTAAATTACTAAATATATATATATATATATATATAAGATGGATACCATAGAGCCCCCCCACATAACAAATCCCATTTTAACCCCTGGTTACGCCTGTTGTTTACACTACTCCGGAATGTTCGGGAGACTTTTGTAAATACATTCTCTCTGCGTATCCTTGACGACCGTGTAAACAAACAATAACACCATGCTTATTATTGTACGCATTGATAAGTAAAGGTAGATTCTGCCATCTAAATAATAGGGTTTTACCTACAGATATCTATGGTTGTACCTGAATGAATGTGTTTTCGGTTCACGCG